>PVJI01003643.1:0-120761 GCA_004026765.1 Micronycteris hirsuta
ATTCTTCGAATTCTTGTTGCTTCCTTTTTTTCTGGTTGGATGTTTTTTTCTTTCTGCTGGTCCATTCCTTTGATTTGAGTCCCAGTTTCCTTATCTCTGTTGGTTCCCTGCAGATCTCTCCTCATCTGTTCAAGCAAGTTCGTTAATTTTTCGTCGAATTCTGAAAGCATCCTTATTACCAGGGATTTGAACTGTGCATTTGATAGGTTGGCTATCTCTTGGTCGGTTAGCTCTGGGGTTTTGATCTGTCCCTTTCTTTGGGCCATTTTTTTCCCCCTCGGTGAACCTGTTACTGTAAGGGGGGCGGAGTCTTGGGGATCCCCTGTGCAGGGAAGCTCCCGGTAGTTGTGCTGGGACCGAAGCCTCTGGGGGCGGGGCCTGAGCACACAATGGCGCCTTCTCCGCTCTCCGCACCCACACCGCCTCCTGCAAGCACTTCGGGCCCCTCTGCGCTGGCTCCGGGGGTCGCTCCGGGGTCGGTGGGAGCCGGGCGAAGACCGAGCTTCAGTCGGGCCCCGTCTGGGTGTGCTGCAGCCCCGCGGGGACCGCCCCTCCAACCGCGGACCTGCCGTCTGCTCACCTGCTCGCCGCGGGGTCGCCGAGCGCTCTCCCTTCGCTCTGCTCCTTCTGGTTCACCAAACTTGATGAATGTATCTTCTTTAATTCCTTGGTTGTCGGACTTCCTCTCAATATGATTTTCTGTCAGATTTGGCTGCGTTTGGATGTATAGATTTCTTTTTTTCCCCTTGTTTGGTTGTGCGAAGCGGTATGGTGCATTCACCTATGCCGCCATCTTAGGAAGTCCCTAAAATTACCGATGATATTTTAATATAGCAATATATTTAGAATATTAAAACACATCTCCTGAAATAACTTTATCCACTCTAAGTTACATTTTTGCATATACCTTATGATTTTCTATAGGAAGTGTCTATGTTGCATGAAAATATATTTTTGGGCAATGGTGTATAAGTTTAAAAACTTTTTTTCTGATAAAGATGAATGTAAAAAATATTCAGAGACTCTCAGCTATGCTCAATAAGAGTTGTAGTGTAGAATACCTAGTACAACTTTTGTAGAATTATGAAATCTGAAAATTTAAAAGATAGTAGGATTCAACTATAATTATTGAACATATGATTGTAGTTAATTCAGAAGTTAATATATATGCATATCATACATGATACTTACTTGTAACATACGAGTATATCTGTATATATAGTTAATTTCGACTAACATACATTAAGTCTGATGCTGTGTTTTTAGCTGGCAAAACTATTATATGACATTAATTCTATCTATGATGTTAAAAAATCCTCTTTGATGTTAGTTGGTGATTTTTCCCTATCTTTCTAATTCCCACAGAGTACAACTCTTATCATTCTATCCTTGGGTCAGAGGGATGATCTGAAAGATTTTTTATTTGACCAGGAGCCAAAAAGGTCCAATTAAGGGCTTTTATTTGAGGTGGGACACCATGATCAGGCAGGCTAAGGAAAGGGTAGACTCCCGGGGAGGGTGGGTCACCCTGCTGGTCTGCCCCAGGTGTCCTGGGTATAGGTGTTTTCAAGACAATGTCCTCTGGTCAGGGATGGTTGATTTGGTGACAAAATATCTGGGAGATTTATGGGATCTGATTCTGGCAAAAGCTGGAGGGTGAGGGGAGGAGCAGTGAGGATTTGACTGGTTCCCAGCAGGATGCCAGCAGCTATGCCTCAGCTGCTTCTGGTAACAGGGAATGTTGTGGTTAGGTGTTCACCTGGTGATGCATACCTTCTTTGTTCCAGCATAGGCGGTGGCTTAGGCCCATGTCCCAGTACATTCTAACAGTCTTATCAAAACTGGATCTAGATAAGCCAAAGCAAATTTAGATGAGAACAAGACATTTTGCTGTGGTATGTTTCTTGGTTACTGAAAAGTAAAACATAGTAAGTTCAAATAGGTCATCAAAATGATGGGAAGCATCAGGATGCTGCAAACCGAATGGAAACATTATCCATTACAGAGACAGTGATGTGTCTGCACTCGTTTGCCCCCTGAGGAGAGACATAACGAGGCTAAAGAAAATCTTCAGGAAATGTAAAATGATCAAGGGTATATATGTATGTTATAAGGAGAGTAGGGTGCCATAAGAAGAGAGTTCTAGAAGTATAAAAGGAGAAAGTTTCTACTAGTCCCAAGAGGGCTAAAAGAAGCAGGTAGAGTAGGGTACTGTAGACTGGGAAGGAAATGTATTTGATATTTATTTCATAGTGTAAATTGTTAAATGTAAGAACTCATTTGAGTCTTTGATGTGCATTAAGAGAATGACCTTAAAGTTCCTTTAAGGCATCTCCCTAAGGATAATGTTCTCATGCTTCTGTTATTCATGGAAGGTTTAAAGTCACATGAGAAGAGGGTTTGAGGCTGTTAGCTTCTAAGTGCATAGTTCAGCAGAACAGTGTGTGGTACGGATGAAATGTTCAGTCCTGTCTAATTAGGATATGTGAGTAAGGGAGGCTGCAAGGTTTGCCGCAGTGGCTTAAAAATAATGTGTAAAACCTTAAAATATAATACAGTCATAAGCAAGCCTCTTGGACTCAAATAGGTTCAAGAATATGGGGCTCCATGTTCCTGTCCGCCTTGCTGTCCCTATGATGTCTTTCTATAGTCCTCTAGTGCTCAGAAAGACAAAGTTTAAGAATACTAAGTGTAGTGAGAAGAGTATTGCTTTAGACCAGGAAACACAGGGTGTAGTTTGGGTTTTTGAAGTAGCCATAAAATTAATCAAAACAGTTTATGTTACAGGATCTATTCAGCTGGGTCAGCATATCGCGCATTCATTTATTTTTATTCAATGAACATGTAGTCAGTCTTACTCTGTGTTAGTTACCTTGTTTTCTATTTCAGTTTGAAAGAAGTGCATTATATGGCTTAGCAGTGAATTGTCAATCAGCTTTAAACGTTGGCTAGTTGTCCAGAGAGTTCCTCACGAGGGGCCACCTTGTTGAATTCACCATAATCCAGAGCAACAAGTTTCAAACTTGTTTGTAATCCTCTGTAAGAAATACATTTTATGTATATTTATATGTACTCATACTCAGTGATTCATTAGAGCCAACCTATATACAGGATGCTCTGAATGGTTCAGTTCTAAGAGAAAGAAAATGACAATAAAGAAGTACCTACCTGTCTTAATTTCCTCTGTTTATCCTGTTCTAATTCATTAAAAAGAACAATGGCACATCGGGGACCAACAAGGAATAAGGTCCTGTTGAGAAGCTCACAGTCCGTCGGCAGAAGTAGACATGCAAAAGCAGATCCATCACAGTAAAAAAGTGTAACTACCATTTCACATATATTAGCAGGCTGGTCATGAAAAGACAGAACTACCAATTCTATCCTGGGAAGTTGGGGAAGATTTCAAGAGAAGAGTTATTCTTGAAAGTAATTTGCAAAGGGAGAGTCAGACTTGGCCAGGTCACAAAGGGACAAGGAGGATGTAATTACATGTCATTACCTGAGAGAATACACACTGTCTGCGCTACACCAGCCGCTCTAACACCCACCATCATACTTTATTCAGCTGCTGATGTGACAGCTCATCATGTTTCTTGGCATTTACTACAAATACATGACATCTCATATCATCCCGGTTTACTGTGTGTGCCGCTCTTACAGGCATGGGTTACACATACCAACTGCACATGAATGAAAATGTGAAAAAGTTTTCTCAAATGTTTGAAAAAAAATTCTTTTAATGAACTGGACTGTCGCGGATTTTGACCCGCAAAATCCGTGGGGGGACCGCCCCGATCACGTGAATCAATCTTACCCAGAGACACGCTTGGAGGTGAGAATCCGGCGACCACGGGTCTCCTCCACCATCCCCATCTTGGGGAGAAAGACCTCGTGGGTTGCTTAGCCGGGGCTTTTATTAGAGGCATTAAGACACATTTACATTGGATTGATTATTCATGGGATTAAGCAGAACAGGTAGGATTACTCATAGCAAGGCATTGGGATGTAAATTCAGGTCCAGTGGCAGATAGGACCAGGTTAAAGTAATATGCAGGGCACAGCAAGCCAGAATTTTTTAAGATACATCTTTGCCAAATTCCTATTAGAGAATTCCCATTCCACAGACATGATCCACACTTGCTTACACGGGAATCACACGGAGCTGTGCTCAAAACGTGTAAATTCTCAGGACTGCGTGTTTACACGTGTGTGGAAATCACTGCCACACTGGACAGTTAAAATCTTATAATATTCTTTAATATATACATTAATGAAGAATATTAATAGTAGTTATATCTTGTTAACCCTTACAATGTGCTGAGATCTTTACATATATTAATCTTAATACTACTTTAATCCTTGTAACAACCTCATGAAATAGATGCTGTTAAAATAGAGAATACTGGTCCTTATTTGCAAGTAGAATTTAAAATCCAATGAAGGACAGAAGCCCTAAAACAATGCAAAATGGGGTCAGAAAGGGCTGCATGAGAATTTGAATCTGGAAGGCAAAGGGTGAGCTGGAGTCCCGGGCTTCTTGTGATTAAAAAATGCTTATGGGTGCATAATTGTTAGAAGAGAGTCATTTAAAACTCAAAATAGAAGGGGAAAAAGAAATCCAGAGTTCGTACTGAACAGAGAGATAGCCAGTCACTAGTTCCATACCAGAGACTTGGATTACAGGAGTCTAATTAAACACATAATAGGCCTCTCTGAATTATCTAGCAGTTCACTGATGCACTCTCCCTTTTAATTATTTTCTCTGTCATTCAAATAATTTCCAATGTTCTGTCTTAAGTTTAGTAATTTCTCTGTTAATGTCTTATCTGTTTTCTATCCCCTTCCGTGTCTTTTTCTTCTTAGAGATTCAAGTTTTCATCTTAAATGTTGTATTCTTCATGTTTACATGATCAATTTGGTATTTTCCCCATCTTTGATGTGTCTAGTTAACTTTTTGAGCATGCAGAATACAGACATAATAACTTTGATGATGTCCTTGCTTGTTAATTCTAACAGCTCTGTCAGTTCTGGATCTATTTCAACACTGATGTATCTCCTCATTATGAGTTGCATTTTCCTTCTTTGCCTGCCTGGTAATCTGTTACTGGATAATAGACATTTGTGAATTTTATCTTGTTGAGTGCTGAATAATTTTGTAGTGCTATAAATATTCTTGAGTTGTTTTCAAGGATGCAGTTTAGTTACATAGAAACAGTTTTCTCCTTTTGGTCTTTCTTTAAAGATTTGTTAGAAAAACAGAAGTGCTTAAAATAACAACTCATTTTATTCTAGGAAGGAAAGCTAATTCTTCTCCACTGCTGAGGGAATACCTCTCTGAGTATTCTACTCAATGTATCACAAATTATGAGGTTTTCCTTCTGGCTGGAGGGAACAGGTACTAAATGATACAAAACTTTAAATCTGTAGAAAAATCATAAAGAACAATTTTTGAAGAAAACATATCTACAATACCACTATCCAATGACATTTTTGCCTACTTGTTTCCACTGTTTGTGGACTGCAAATTCAAAAACCAAAATATCACATAGTTTCTTTTCATGTGTTCTTCACTTAACATTATTTCAACATTCTTTGATATACCTAATTCTAACAGTTACATTCCATCATATGGATTTATTATCATAATTTATTCTACCACTTTATTATGGCTGAACAGTTGATTTGCAAAGGAAAATACAACAGTCATCCTTGTGTAAATTATTTGGAGAACACCATCAGTACAAATCTGCTTCATTGGCTTGTTTCCAAGTACTGGGCATTTTTTCATACTTGCCAATATTATTACCCAAAAGTATTGCTTCACTTTATTTTTAAAAAATAAAAAAGTATTATTTCACTTCATTTTGATCTTTGATAATGTTTAACATTTTAAAACAAAATGAATTAGCCTTTTGTATAACTGAGTTTAACAAAGTTTCATTTGGGGTACACTGAATAGGCAAGAAGGAAAAACATCTATCGTGCTGTTCTGAAACTCTAATCTATTAGAGAGCCACTTAGGAGGCAATTGAATATATTGAGTAATAATATTGTAATCATCTTGGAGAGAAAAGATAAGGGCTTAAAATACTACTGTGGTCACAGAAGTCTGGAGAAATGTTTTATATGTTAATCCATGTTTTGCACCTCAAAGACTTTTTTTGGTAGCCACAGGTCAAGGGAAACAGGTGAAGCAAGAGAAATGAGCAGAGAGATCAGAGAGGGCTTCTTGTTTCTGAACTCATATGAAGGAAGGGACCAAGTATCTGTTTCAAATGGACATATGACCATGTACCTACCCCTTCAATGTGACCGAAGTAAGAGCACTTCACTCTCATTATGTGCTTAAAGTATACAAACACATATATAAAAGTGAGAACTATATATCATTCTGAGTATCTTCTATAGTAACTATTTCCTATGGCCTCTTTCAAAACTCTCGTGTTAATGACCTGGAAATGTTTTTTATTATTTGATATTAAAAAGTCTGTGGTAAAACTAGTCATTGAGAGGTGGAGACAAATAGGGAAAGAAGACTTAGTTGTAATCCCTGAATTGTCTTAAAACAACATCATCAAGAATCATAAGATAATCTTAGCACATGGGAAAATAACATCCCCTCTATTATAAACTTGAAATATAACATAGAAGTGTGATACTAAATAATCCAAGCCTCTTCAGTTAAATCTAAATTTTCTATTCAATGAAAACAAAATATGGCTATCAAGTGTCTCTGTAAAAGTTTCTTTCTTTCCCTCAACATAGTGTATTAAAGCCTGTAAGGCAGTATCCATTAAACAATACTTCTTTGTAATTTAGTCTGATTTCAATTATGAGTTGCTTACTTACTCAATTATTTATCTGCAGCTATTTTGTAAATACTTTCATAACAGCTAAGAAGAGCTAACTACATTAGTAGTTTTGCCCCTTGAGGCCATCGCTGACCAAATGCTATATATTTTACAAAGAAAGTCTTAATTATGCAAGCAGTGAACTAAAACACTCCACTGCTTAAAATACACTGCAAAACACTTCGGTGGATCATTTACATGTTTATAGTTCCAAATTACTTAGCTTATGATGTGTACCATAAATTAACTACCATGTACAGAGTGAATTAACCACCTACTGTGCTTTGTAAGTGGGTTAATTTCTTCCATGGCTTGAAATACAAGATCTATTTTGAATTAATATTGTCATATACAAATTTGTTTTCCAAATGGCATTTCATTGACACCACTGTCATCATAAGCATCATCTTCAGTATCATCCAATAATCTTTATTGAGTCCCTGGGCATATGTGACTTACACCAGACAAACTGCTGATACTGAAATATTGACCAACAAGCAAAGAAGTAGAAAATTCAAATGTAGTTTCTCTGAAAATGATGCTAAAACAAATCATCACAAAATTTCGTTTTTAAGCTCAGGAGCATGTAGTGATTTACCCTCTGGATTTGTGCAGGAAAAAGAATCCTCACTTTAATCCTCCCATTGATTCTCAAGTAATTACTGGCTGCACTGTTTTGCCTTCCCACTCCTGTTTTCATAGAAAGGATAGCCCTGGAACATGGTTCTACAAGTGACTGCAAAGGTACTAGAAAACAAAACAAAGCAAAGCAAAACTAGCTTTCATCTTCTGGAACGATTATGTGGCAGGGTTTGAGTTTATGGGAAGCACTTAACAAAAGTTTTCAGGTCTCCCTCCCCATTCCCTCACATAACTAAAAGTTTGGATGATAATTTTACTATGAACAAATGAAATTTTAAGAATATAATTTATTGAATAAATATAAATTTTAGATATAGTTTTCCAGGTTCAGTTATTGTAAACTTTTTAATTGTGCTACTGCTTCATTTGATATTACTAGAATATTCCCATTATTTCTTTCATGAAAAATGGTATGTACAAATATGCTTAACTGTGCATATGTGTGTTTATGTGTGTGTGTGTGTATCATAAAGGTAATGACATCAAAAAGAGTCTCTCAACCTTGGCACCTCTCCCTCACTACCCTCACTGCTTGGGGAAGTTCTCCTTCATCATGTTTCCAAATAAGTTTTCAGTTTCTTGCTCTTCCTCTTCTCCTTCTGGCACCCCCATAATTCAGATGTTGGAACGTTTAAAGATGTGTTGGAGATTCCTAAGCCTCTCTTCATTTTTTGAATTCTTGTTTCTTCATTCTGTTCTGGTTGAATATTTCTTTCTTTCTTCTGGTCCACACCATTGATATGCATCTCGATTTCCTTCCCATCACTGTTGGTTCCCTGTACATTTTCCTTTCTTTCACTTTTCATAGCCTTCACTTTTTCCTCTACTTCGTGACCATATTCAACCAATTCTGTGAGCATCCTGATTACCAGTGTTTGGAACTGTGCATCTGATAGGTTGGCTATCTCTTCATTGCTTAGTTGTATTTTTTCTGGAGTTTTGATCTGTTATTTCATTTGGGCTATTTTTTTTTGTCTCAGCATGCCTGTTATGTAGTAGGGGGCAGAGCCTTAGGTATTCCCCAGGGCAGGGCAACCCACATCACTGCATTGTGGTGTTGTATATAGGGGAGGGGTCTGAGAGGGAACACTGCTGCTTGCTCGGCTCTCACCCCACTTTCAGTCACTTCCCCCACTACCCACAAGCAAATTGGGCCCTTCTGGTGCTGATTTCTGGGTGGGTGGGTTTGTGTATATTCTAGAACCCCATGAGTCTCTCCAACACACTTTCCTGTGAGGCTAGGAGTTTCTCCTGCTGCCTCAATCCCCACAAGTTTTTTTAGTCAGAGGTTTGAGGCTTTATTTCTCTGCATTGAAACCCTGGGTTGTTCAGTCTGTCTTGCTCCCCATAGTTCCTCCTGGTTTATCTGCATGCAAATGTGGGACTACCTGGTCCACCAGCCGCTGCCTTGCTGATAGCCCTCTCTTCCCTTCCTACTGATCTGGATGAATGTTTCTTCTTTAATTCTGGTTGCTGGACTGCCATACAGTTCAATTTTCTGGCTGTTCTGGTTATTTTTTGTTTTTAAATTTGTTGTTGTCCTTCTTTTGGTTGTGCAAGGAGGCACAGTGTATCCACATACACCGAAAAGTGCTTTCTCATCAACATTAATTGACATTGCTTGTTTTGTATTATTTAATCTACATGGTTAATGGTTATGTTTAAATATGAATGTAAAGGTCATATTTTTAGATTTTAAAACTTGTTTGAGCACCGTAATATAATATGTGATTAAGCATCTTAAATATACTCCTGATTCTCAATTTCCTTCATTAAGCATGATTCAACGATTCCTGTCAAAGGCATTCAACAGTTACTCTGATGCCTCATTATTCATTGACCTCTTTCTTTTGCAGACAGTTAACCGAATACCTTCTTGCTGTGGTCAGAGTAACCCACTGGAAAAGAAAACACACCCTGGACACAACTCTCTCATTCTGTTTTGTTTCTATACAGTAAGTAAAACACATTGTAAAGATTAGCTCATATTATAGACATAAAACACACTATTGTTTGCTGTCAATGAAACTGAAATACTATTTCCTATCAACGAATTGAAACAAAAACATTTTAAACAAAGATACTAATATCTCAGGGGGCAGAAAGTCAAATGAGAGTTTCCAACTGAGAGAAAGGTTTACCCTAGGATAAAAACTCATCTTTATACATTTTTACTTTGCATGCTGACTAAGAGAGATTTACTTCTAAAATATTCAGAAATAAAATGTCCAAAGGAGAAACCCAGTGAACAAATAAAACTACAACACTACAAATACTTGAAAAGTGAATTGTAGTGATCACTGCCAACTATAAATTCACTTGCACATTTAAAATGAATGAATTGTATAGTCTACAAATTACCCCTCTAAGAGGTGTGTTTTTTTTAAAGAAATACATAAAAACCCAAAAAATATGTAAAGAATTCATATAAACTAAAAAGGAAAGTACAGGTTGAGAGGTTAGTTTTAAAGAGGAGGAAAGATTCCTCATCTTCTGAGCTCACAGAAAAGAGATGATTTGGAGGGGAGAGTAGGGATTTGCAGGAATTTGAGGCTGAAAGTTGAGAAAGTGAACACGTGCTTGCCCAGATTTTACTGATGAGGTAAGAACAGAAATGCTTCAAAAGTACAATGACATTAACTATGTAACTTTTCCATCCACACTAAAACAGATTATTAAAGTGTGGTCCAAGGACATGTAGGAATCCCCAAGATACTTCCCAGGGGTCTGAAAGGTCCTCCCTTTTCCAAGTATATATCTGTACAAGCTCAAATTTCTTCATATACTTTAAAAAATAACATATTCCAACAGATTGAATTCAGAAACAGTTATGACAATTCACCTTTGTATCTTCAATGTTAACACAGTGACTGGCATATGGTAAGTTCCAAGCAAACATTGAATTGATCCAAACTTAAATACCAAGAACAAGGGGGTAGAAGGTTTGCATAGACCTGTGAACATATCTAACAGTCTGAGTGGAATGTAAATGGGAGCTGGTCAAGTGTGAGTGAAATAGACTGCCGACAGGTTTTGAGGGTCCTGATGAGGTAGGAGACCATGAATTTGGAGAGGCATTAGTCCTTAGGGTTTTGGGATTTTATCAGTAATAAGGTGTGTGCATGCAGAAGTGGAGGATATTACAAAGCAAAAAAAAGGACATATTTTCTTATTAATGTACTTCTCTTTCAGAGGCCTAGGACAGAGCAGGGAATAAATATAAATATTGTTTTTTATGTAGTCCACAGAGTGCTCTTCGATGTTTACTTCTTAATGCAGAGTGGCATATTTTAATGAGAAACTCCAACATGCCTCTTGCCACTGTCCCTTTCTCTCCTCTTATGCTGTAAACCAATGGAGAGAGAAAAGCTTCTGTATTGTTTCATTAATCTTAGGACATGTTTGAGCCCACACTGATGGGATTTTGTACTTTGGAAGACATTTCTACTTTTTCAGTTGAAATGTTTATTTTTAATTTCTGACTCTCAATCTCCACTATCTCTGTGAATAAAATTAATTCCAGTTGAAATTTGGAATATACTCTTGGCTCAGCAAGAGTTTTTAAAAATGGAAAATGATCACTTTTATTTTGAAAATTGAATTTCAAATTACAGTTGGAGAAAGGATTATTTTTTGGATGGAGACATTGTTAATTGGTAATGTAATAAGATATCCACTCTGAGTGCTAGAGCCTAATCTTAGCTTTTAATCTAGATTTAATTTGTATTAAAATAGCCATTTTTCTTTCCCCATAGTGCATTTTTTAATGACTGAAGTACTACATATTAACTGACCCAGACTGCGCACTGTGGTTTTGCACACCTTAACCTCTCTGGCCTCATCTCCTACTTCCCTCCTCCTCACTCAATCTGTTCCAGCCACGCTGGCCTTCTGACTGTTCGTTGACCATGTTAGGCATGCGTCCAACTCACGGACTTCACCCTTGCTTTTCTCTCTACCTGGAATGATTCTGCCTCAGAAATCTTTATGGCTCTTTCACTTCCTTTTAGATACTTTTCAATGATTGCCTTACCCAGGGAGATTTTTATCTACTTCATTTTCCTGCATAGGATTTATCATCATATGAAAGTGTACATGCATGATAGTCATATGTTTAAGGAAATGTGGGCTGGAAATTATCTCTTTATGTTACTGCTATATTTCCAGCATCCAGAATATAATCGCTGCTAAATATATATTAGTGGGATAAGTGAATGATTGTAGAAAATACGAAAAATACAGAAGAGTAAAGAGAAGGAACAAAGACATTCGTAACCCCACAACCAGGAAAAACTCCTGGCTCATCATCTAAAACAAAGCCTGTTTTATGAGAAAGGGTTGAACATGACACGTAATTTATTTTACCGATCACTTTTGCACCATCACAAAGTTGAAAAATTAAGTCAAGGGACGTCTGTATATAACACAATAATAATATTAGACTTTAACCCACCTCAGCTCATGACAAATTCAAATAGTCAAAAATAAATAAATATGGGATCTAAGTAACAATAAATTAGATACACCTTGACAAAATTGTGTTGAAAGGCAATGAGGCAGGGACAAACACTCTTGCACTGGGTGGGGGGGGATAATTCCACATGATGATATAATTGGCCCTGGGGTACATAGTTGTGATATGATTTTCTGTTGATTCTATGGGTCTCTGTATTGTCTAATTCATTTCAAATCATTTTTGGAAATGTGTTGTGAAAAATCGTACATTTTATCTAAAATGTAAAGCTGTACCCAGTTCCCCATTTTCTCTTATGAATATACGGATGCCCTTTTCATCCTGATGTTCATACTCACACTGTGTCTACTTCCTATCATTTCCGAGTTGCAGACTGGGGTCCTTTGAATCAGGTTAGGGTTATCCTATGAAGCTGAGGAGAAAGGAATACCCAAGTTGCTAAGACTATGAGAAACTCACAGAAGTCTGACATACGTAGCCATTTATCTTAACTTTTTCATGAAATTTTACTGTAAGGATAGATAATTAGGGACCTACTAAAACGCTCTAGAATTTACACAAGATGAAGAATAGAATTCCACACTTCAACTACCATGCTTATGCTAATGATTCCCACATCTGCATCTTAGATTCTGTTTTTTCTCCTAAGCTTAAATTGTGCTTAACCTCTCCCCATGCATGTCCTGATGCCCTCTGACAAACATCACTAAATCTGATTTTTTAATCTCTTCTCACTCTTACCTCCCTTTAGATAGATACCTCACATCTTGCTGAATAGCATCATTATCCATCCTGTCACCTAAGCCAAAAACCAGAGAGTGATCCCATATATTCATCCTTCTCAAATGTCCCCTGGCACACACTCAATCATCAAGTTCTGAATTTCTCTTGTACCTACGCTATTCTTTCTATCTCCATCCCCACTGCCTTAGGTCAAGTCCAAATCATGTCTCAATTGAATTATTTCAATAATTCTTTTTTTGCCTTCAGTTTTCACACTGTCCAATATATCCTCCAAACTATCTTCTGAATGATACTTCTAATACACACCCTTAATCATGTCTCTCTCCTGTCAAAATGTAGTCAGCATTCCAAATCATCTACTGAAATATAAGGCATCATTCACAATCTGTATTCTGAACTCCTCATTTCCAGCTCCTTTCTCGTTCCCACTTTGTACTGGTCATCCTGAACTCTTAAAGATTTCTTCACACAGACTATCCTGCCTCCTGCCTGTGTGCCCCTACAGACATCTTTGTCTCCCAGGTCCTCCATTTCTTTTATTTTTACAATTTTAGATTTTATTTCTTTTTTAGAGAGGGGAAAGGAGGGGGAAAGAGAGGGAGGGAAACATTCATGTGTGGTTGCTCCTCGTGTGCCCCCTCCTGGGGACCTGGCCCGCAACCCAGACACTTGCCCAGGCTGGGAATTGAACTGGTGACCCTTTGGTTCCCAGGCTGGTGCTCAGTCCACTGAGCCACAAAAGCCAGGGCCCTTAATTTCTTTATCCTTGTGAAGTCCTGTTCATCTCTATAGTTAGAGTACAAATGCAACTGCCTCTGAGAAGCCTTTCTGGATGACCCAGGCATGAGCTGCTCCCTCCTCGGAGTCATTAATACCCTTTGTTAGCAATTAACTTTATTTAATTTCTTGAAATGAATAACCAAGTGAATGAAACTAATGAATCAAATATCTGGAGAGAAAAGGGTTAAAACAAACACTAAATATTCTTTAAAAGTTAATGCCTAAAAAAGCAGAGACAAGAAATCCGGAGACTGTAGTGGGATCTGACCATGAGAGAGTAATCAATGCTCGGTAGAATACAATATGAACTCACACAGTGGCTGCAGTGTTAGCAAGAGAAGTTGAATCTAAGAAAATATACAAGGGCATTTAGAGAGAAATCAGTAGAAACAAAGATTTTCTGTATTTTGAAGCTAGAGTAAAAGAAGTGACGCTCACTTCCACAGCTAATAGCGCTTACAGTTAACAAAGGAAAAACTCTGAAGAGAGAGTGAGAGAGACAAGAAAGAAGACACGCTGAAAAGCAATCCCTTTCTTGCTAGTCTGAACTAGATGGGCTGTATTTTATCCAGGTTATCTGCTGGCCAACACACACCCACAGAGGACATTTAGTGCTGCTAGAAGCATTGATACTAAGCAACAAACCCTGCTGCCGGAAAATGTGAAAATCTGTAATATCTTTCTAAATTACCCATGGCATCTTTACAAAATACTGGGTCATTTCCAAAGCACTGTTCTGTTCCCCAAGAAGAAGTTGTTAACAAGAGCGATGACAAACAGACGATAAATACTGGGAAGCACTTGGACCCTTTTATTAAAGCTCTTCCAACTGCACGTGCTTTCTGTTTTCCTGTAATATCAGAGGAGCTAGACAGGGAAGACCCACAAGCTTTCTTATGTAGAATTACATCCATTAGATATTCTTCTAGGAATGGTCTCAAGTGGGTTGCCTCACCAAAGGCATCCTTGATGGAACTGAGAGAGAAATCAGACCCTGAGATGTAGGAAGGTAGAATCTAGGAGCACCTGTAGTACTGTGTTGTATCTGAAAGGCGTGACTGCTACATAGTCTCCAGTCGCATCTATCCAATTCTGACTAAAGCTGATTTCCTTGATTTCATATTACAGCGGCTCTTCTTGAGGCTTGCCTAATGATCCAGGATAAATTAAAAACACTCGATCTTTTAATCATTTATGACCTTATTTAACCTTTTTTTACAGAGTCACTAGAGTGATAGATGAAGCAAATTCTATAAACAGTGTACCTGAAGTTCAGCAAGATACTTCACAAGCTCTCTCAGATAACTTTGAGTACAGGATGGAAATATATGAACTACTTGCTAATAAAGTTAGGTAGATTTGTAGCTGGCTGAATGATTTTATTTAAAAGATTCTGACTAGTCAATGTCAAATGGAGAAATATATTATATGGAATGTCAACAGTGCTATTTTTTCCTACAGTTTCACCAATTGCTAGAACAAAGGTTGATGAGGTTATCAAATTTTAAGTTGACAAAAAGCTGGAAAGGGTAGCAACTAAATGGGATATCAAATCAATATCAAGAAAGTTCTTATTGGGAAAAAATAATAAATTAAATCTCAGATAAATTCCTATACCTGCATTAAAAACCCCAAACTCATTAGTGTAGATAAAGAAACCCTCACTTTTGAGATAATGTATATAAACAAGTTTTTAGACTTTTAGGAGGAAACTTCATTGTGAGACAAGAGTGTGCTGTGGCTGTCAAGTAATTTATTCTTGGTCATTTTAGTAAAAACACACACTCAAATTGAGTCGTCAGATAGTATCTAGAAAATTATCTTTAGCTTCCTTTGGTTATTACAGGATGGGAGACTGTAGGTAAGCTGCAACACATTTAGAAAGGGGACAAAGATGGTGAGAAAGGTCGAAATTATTTTGCCTGAGGAATTTCGAAGAGTTTAGTTTGAAGAAAAGGGAAGAAGAGACAAAGGAAGGAAAGAGAAGGAAAGAATATCCATGGCAGGTGTCATAGCTGACCTCAGACATTTTCAAGGCCATCTTGTCCAAAAAGGAATTTGTTTGTAGGACACAAAGGGACAGAATGAAGACTAAAAAAAGGTCAAGTTACCCCAGAAATATATTTCAGGTCAACTGCAAGAAGACCCCAGGCACGGGTTAAAGGCAGCACAATAAGAAGTCAAAATGAGCATTAGGTGAGTGCTCAGAGAGATCACATTAGATTAGAAATTCTACCTTGGTCTTTACATTTCAGTAAAATTATTTTTCCCTATGTGAACTTTCCAAATATGTCCACCTATCTATCACCCAATGAAGAGTTTGTTTCTGCAATAACAGCTTTCAAGCAGGGATGCAAACAACGTTAAGAGAGAAAAATATGTTGTGCTTTGGGATTAGAATGATAAAAGATTAAACAGATATTAGGGCATTCAAAAAGAGCAAGGGCAGATGTTGTACATATTGTGACCACCTCTCCATCAACCATTTAAGTGTGTTCTTGGTAAATATCATGAGTTTTAGTCAGCTACCTCTGCCTATCCCCTGCAGTCCTTGTGCTTTGGAAGACTGTAACGCCACCTTAGGCCTGTAGAATAGGTCGTGTGAATTAGGCCCAAGATAATTAGTGTGAATCCGTTTACTAGTAATAGTTACTTTTAGGGGTAAGTGATTTTTAGGAATAAGAATATCACCCAATTGAGTGCAATAAGTAGGTAAGCATACTATATATTTAATAATAATCTATATCATTAACTAGAACACACAAAAGAGAGAAAAGGGGTGCTGTTAAGAATTATACCAAAACATGAGGCATAAACTGGAAGTGCCCCAAACTAGAACATACGAGAGCCCTACCAGAAAGATAAATGAAATTTGCTGGGAACTTCTGAGCAAGAAGTTCTCTAGTTCTTCAGAGAAAACTTTTGGGAGTTAGTTTATGCATGGCTCTGTTATTTCCTGTTCCAACATTCTGTCACTTCTATCTATTTCTCTTAGCTATTGTAAAGATAAAAAGCCAATTAATGTTTTAGATCCAGTCTAAGTTACCCTGTTGAAACCTTCCTAACAACTAAATAGCATTCCATTCACTTCAGTCAGTCCAACATTTTGGTGGATAAGCTCTCTGGTACTTTGAAAACTTTATACTTGATGATAGAAAATATAAAAGATATAAAAGGTGGCACTTCCGCCTTCTCCATCTCAAAACAAAACCATTTATCCATACTGTATGACTATGACTTGAAATGAATTTTTACTAAAGTCTATACCACTGACCTGAGTAATTTTAAGAATCTCTGAAGCAAACAGGGTCCAGTTGTACGTTTTACCCGACTTACAGTCTTTTTACAACAACAACAAAAAGGAGGTAAAAACAAGCAAGAAGTTGCAAAGCAAAAGAGTAGCATTGTCCTTTTTTTCATTATTAACTGGATTTGCCTTCAATCAGTGAATTGAGCTCAGTAAAAAAAGGAAACTATTCCTACAAGGCACACACGTCCAATAACTTCCTCCTCATGCTTAATAATCTCATATCTGAGGAACCAATCTAATTTGTGGAAACAAATTGCTCCTTGGGGATATGTTATTTCAACCCAAACTGAAGAGATTACTCATTTTTAAAGTAGCAATAAAGATTATATAAGATGCAATTCATTATTTTTCTAACTGTTTCATTATTCCATTGGGAGGTGAGGCTTAAATCTCATACAGGATGTCTACCTTAATTAGGTTGCTTTTGAAATCAAATACAATATAATCTTAACATAAAAATGTCACTCAAGGGAAACACTTCATTTGAAAAGACAATTAATGAAATTTAAAGCAAAATATCTTGGTGAGAGCAATGCAGAACATGTAAGTTCTGGCCAGCATTAAAATTGCCACTGGAGGCTTCAGTAGTGGACTCTTCTTTCTAATATGCTAGGAAACAACATCCGCTTCAAGTTTAGGGAAAGACTTGAGAAAGACATAGAGATCATGCCAGGACATGCAAATATAGGTGGCAGCATTCACAATTAAAAACAACAGGGCACACCAGGGAGTACATTATTTCACTAGCAACCTGTTGGCCTAAACCATTGCCATGGCTTTACCCGGAGACTACTGTGCAATTTCTGATAGTTGCCTTACATTTTGCTCCCCATTCAACCATAATGATCCCTCAGCCATCCTGAATTTCACTGACTGCTGGCCAGACCCCAAACAAATGGTTCACCCTGACCTCTATGACTAGTCTTCATACACGCACACTCTAAGTGGAAGAAGTTGCTATTTCTCATGCACACTCCATGTTTCTTAAGTCTGTGCTTTTGTTCATATTAATTCCTCTGCTTCAAATTCCTTTATACTCTTTATCTCTCTCAATCATATACTAGGTACCCATATGTAGATCACTGGACCACTGTACTATACTGACTATTAAAGTCAACACTCAGCTATCCACAATGGGCAAATCCAAGCAACACTTATTATAAGATGTTTTTGTTAGTAAGGAATATTTCTCTATAGTTATTCTAATTATATTATATAATATAGTAGTCCTATTATAATTTAGCCCTACCTGTTTTTCCTTAGTAGCTGAAATAAAAGATGACTTTATTAAATATGGATATGCTGTGTTTATGAAAGAAAAACACATTGAAAGAATATGACTTTCATACTTTCATTTTATACTTTCCTTATTAGCTTTACCTTTAAGACATAAGGGAAAGAGACCAATGCACACACTTTGGCTCCCCCATCCAATTCCTGCTCTGTCTCATGCAGAAAAATAGACTCACATTGGAGTTCTGACAGGACGAGAAAAACAGGTTAGCCAGTAGCAATGCACTGCGCCTTTAGTGTCCAGCTCCCCACGACCCACTCTCAAGTAAATTTCGTTATGTGAATTAAGCAAATTTAACTAAGGAAGGGACAGAACTAATGTGTATAAACACATGCCAAACTCCACACTACTCTCTGTAATTATAATAGTAGCTCAAAGAAGGGAGCCACTAAGCCAGTTCCAATACTAATTTAGTTTTTTGTTACCCCTGAGGTAGGGATTATTACTTTATACTAAGTTCAATATTAAAAGCGGGGTTGGGGTAATGGGAATTATATGAGAAAACATGCATCTTCATTTTTTTCCTCAAAATGTGTATGGAAGATAGAGCAGAAATGTAGTAAGCAGAAATGCAGATGCAATTTAACAATAATGAGTTCTCATGATAATTAAAATGCAATGATCAACATATATAGGCAACTCATACAATTAAGCTCTCCTTTCAAAGAGGTAAATATAACTCAGTTTCCCAAAATAATCAGAAAAATGCAGTCGTTTTAAAAATGAAATTTTAAAAGTAGTGATCTTACAAATAGTTATTGAATGACTCAATGATATAAATGGAATCTATCTGTAATACATCACTGTACTGTATAAAAACAGTTTCAATGCACAGAGAACCTATGGTAGTTTAGAAGAAACAAATTGATAAATGGTGGAAGAAAACACTTGACAGGGGATAAGTGCAATTTTAAGCTAAATGTATTTCTGCTCCTTGATTTTATAGTAGGTAGTCTGATTCTCTGCACATGAAGCCGTCTTCTCTTCTGTTATTTGTAGAGAAGAGATAAGAATAGAACAAAAAGTATTTTCCCTTAAAATCTGTCTCATGAGCCTCAGTATTCCAACCATATATTGATAGAAATATCTGTCTCTTTAGGTACACGCAATGTTTTGAGGTGAGGAGAGAAATTGTGTAGCTCTGTCTGTGAAGGTTAGCCATCGTGACTGAAATGAGATCATTAATTTCCAGAACTGTCAGTCTAAGCAGATAGACATAGAATGGGAACCCAATGCACCGCCAGACAATACGGGCTATACCTCCTCCATTAAAGTTTATCATCTTAACGCGAACTCTGATCTAAACCAAGGTTTCCTTTCTCACAACTGTTTCCTCCTTTTGTCAAGTGAGTACATATTAACTCAGTAATACCAGAAGAAAAGTTTTTTAAAGTCCATTGAAGGAGGAGATCCTCAGAGGTAAAGAAAAATTGACAGCAGTCCCTGAGTCACTGTTTGACACGAAGTCTCTAGTGACAATTTACCTGATATTAACAACCAACTGCTAGAAAGCACATATTCAACAACTTTCAGAGCCTTGGAGAAAAGTGTGCTTCCAGGTCATTGTGATGAGTGTCCTTTAACCAGCTAACACTTTAAGGCAGATGCCATTTTAGGGTCCTTTCCTGAACTGGGCCTGGGCAGAGATTGACAAGTCCGATTGGCAGGTAGCTGAGTCCCACTAGAGCAAAGCTACGCTCTCACAGCAGATGAGGACTTGTTAGTATGTCATACTTTCAACTAAACCCTAGCACTGTCTTCTGGGTTGCAAAATAAAATGGCACTTTTTTTCCTGGTCAGAAAATTAAGGTTTGTTTTTTTAAAAAATGTTGGCTATTGTAGACCCTTTGCAATAAAGGGTGCTTAACTGCTACACTGTATAAAATCTGGAGAATTTCCTACATTGGAGATGAAATCAGCTAAACACCTGACAATGTTAATGTGTGTTCCTTAGAGTTTTTAAAAGTGAGGCATTCAGTTTTCAACAATGATATCACCGTAGCTACCCGTTGCTGTTGCATATACCAAAGGAGCAGAGTACAAAGGCAGTAGCAGTTACTGCGGTAACCGTAATGTTCCTGAGTTTTTACAATGCAGAGAATTATGCATAAATCTCTTAACCAATGGCCCATGAATGCACTCATTTAATTCACTGATCCATTTACTCTTGGAAAAATATTATAAAATGATGTTTATTCAGCTAGGAATTGGCTAAATAAAAACCTGCCCTAAATGATTTAGATGGCATATTGATAAGCTTGTAAGCACATAGGGTTAATAAAGTTATTAAATAAAGTAATTGTATTTTAAGTCCAACCCAAGAACACTACAGATAGAATTCATAAAGGCAACCAAAGTAGCAAGCTCTGGAGTCACTTCAGAATTTTTATTAGACAGCTATTATTTAAAATACAATTTAATAATAGTGAAGATACTATTCAATCAGGTCACTTTTCTGATCAGAAAGCGTTGCTGTCTCCCTACTGAAACCAGACTAATGTCCAAACTCCTAAATGACACACCTTTCAACTGAAACACTGTAATAGCCATTAACAGGTTTTGCTGCTAACAACTTTGCCACAATAAATACCTGTTGAGTAAAATAAAGAGTCCCTGCAAGGTATTCCCCACTATACTTTTCCAACTTTACTGATAGTTATTTTCAGTCATGTGCCCTTGGTTTTCTCTTTACATGTCCTTACTCATGCTATTTCTTCTGACTTGAAACTATCATCCACACAATCACTTCCAACTAAACGTATTTCCGTCCTTTAAAGCCCAGTTCTTAGACCATTTCCTGATTGATGTCCTCGAGGCAAAGAGCTTCTCCGCCTCCTCTGCATCGCTCATATAACTTATCACCTTTTCACATGTGTCTATGACATGTACATGCTTCCATATCACATTTTCAGGCTCTGTCCTTCCCATCCATTTATATGTAGGGATCTGCCAGAAAGGCAAACAAACAATATTAAAATGTGTCTGTTGTAAAGCTTTTTGTAATTGAAAAAATGTACAAGCACCTCAAGGACAGAAAAAACTGAAGTAGATCTTGCTTGTTTTGAGAAGAGTCATTTTGTGTTGTCTCACTAAGGTAACTGTGGGTTAAGGAAGACCCCATTTTCCAAGAAGTATATAAGATTTCAGGACCTATGAATTGCAAAAAAATGCTATCTTCCCACTTGTGGGAAGTTGGTCTGCAGAAATAAAAGGCACTCAGCAGATCCAGGTTCACGAGGCGACTACACCAAACGAGATGAGTGCTGAGAGACTCAAGATTTGACCTATGAAGGCAAGAAGACTTTTAGCTGAAAATAACTGTGGGCTCATCATCCTAGAGAACTATCCAAAAAGGTCTATGCTACTGAACCTATGAACCCATGGCAACACACTGTGAAAAAGATGGAGTGGCCAGTCTGCGTCATAATTCAGTTCCATGAATCATGTCCCTATGAATCATGTCCTCTAGGGTTGTGGGTGCATAACTATGCAAATAGTAGCCCTGAGATGTTGATGCCTTTGGCAATGTTCCATACCTCTTCTGGTACTAGATTAGGTTTTATCATTCTGAGAATGAATAGAACATCCCATATTGCTACTACCGATGTCCACGAGGCAGCTGACACCAGAGCTTAGCACCCTGGGACAACACGTGGTTACTCAGTGTTCCTGTTTCACTTGATTCACCAACAGCCAAAGCCCTTAGGTTGTAATCAGCGCAGTATGAAAAGAAGGGCCAGTGAAAGAACTCTTCTCACTGTCAGTCCCCCCAAAATATATTCACAACAGTTTAGATATTCCTGCATAACAGAACGAAAAGAGAGAGATACTTGAACTTTAGAAAAGACTGCATTCCTGAACTTCCTGATACTACCCATAGAGAAGGCTTAAGCATTTATTACACTCTGGGGATTGGTAACCTGAAACCCTTTCCCCCCAGAACTGTGTAGAAAGTCTCTAATGTCATTTGTTTTCTCACAGGAATTTAGGTCAGTGCTTTCCATGTAAGAGGTGCTTAATAACTGTTTATCAAGTTAAAATTAGTTGCTCCCTACCTGCACCATAGCCAATTAGTGAAACAGTTATTTTAGTCCAACTTCATGTGTAGTCTCACTTTCTATTTCAATGGCTTCCTAACTCCTGGGTCGTTTTTGTAGAGAAGCACTTGTATGAATTTTTCTTTCTTTGTTCCTCTGTTCTTGATGCCTATAAAACCATTACTTGGTTGTTTCATTGCCCATCTTTCTATACCATCTATTTATCATGGACTCCTACTTTTTACCTCTCTGTCACCTTTAAACTAAATTGCCCATCATTGCTTATTTCTCTATAGCATCTCACTTGCAGACTCTAAAATTGTTTTGTAATGTTAAAGTCTCCTCCAAAGTTCCACCAGTTGTGCAATCACATACACCATACTAGCGAGGGAGGGAGGAGAAGTGATATAAGGGAAACAGTGAGGAAAGAAAATCTTTTTTTAATTTTTAAAGATTTTATTCATTTCTTTTTAGAGGGAAGGGAAGGGAAGGAGAAAGAGAGGGACAGAAACATCCATGTGTGGTTGCTCCTCACTCGCCCCCTCACTGGGGACCTGGCCCACAACCCAGGCACGTGCCCTGACTGGGAATGGAATCAGCAACATTTCTGTTTGCAGGCTGGCACTCAATCCACTGAGCCACACCAGTCAGGGCTGAGGAAAAAAGTTTCAAAAGCCCTTTCTATAACTGCAATAAACCATCATTCAACCCCATAGAAAAAACTGCAACACAATCAGTGTAGATGGAAATTACAAAGTATAATAATCTTTCCAAAATGGTGACTAGTAAAGTGCAATAAAAAAGACATTTATTCTCTGGCTTCTTTTAATACTCAACACAACTTTCTTTAATTACTGTTTAAGTAAATGACCATTTTCTTCTACCTACAAACTATTTAAAAAAATTAACAAAAAGTGAATCAGTGACACACACGTCAGGTGGTAGCCGGTGTGTGGTAGAGATCATTGGCTGAGAGAAATTACTGTAATTTAGAGTGATGAACAGATTTCTACCATTCTACCATTTGCACCTAACTTGAATTTCTGAGTAATCATAATTATGAAGCACTCAGATAGCATTTTGAAAATATAAACAGCTTCCCACCCAAGGGCCTGACCTGAGCTAGTTAATGAGGATAATAGTGTTTTAATCTTCTACATTCTTGGCATACACTAGGGAGAAATCACAGATGATACTGAAAAATAGCCTACAAATTAAAAAGTAAAGAAATGCAACTAATTATGAAGTGGAGCAGGCTGCCTCATATCTCTAAAAGAAAATATTTTGAAAGTATAAATTGACTGATAAGGAAATTTAGAAGTTGAAAACAGTTGGGTATTTTACCGCGGAATAACCTTAAAGTGAGAACAGAAGGGTAAAAAAAGAAAAACTGGAAACTAGATCCAAATATATTGTTAGAAGATACAACAGCACACTTCTTATGTTAAATAAGCATCTTATAAAGAGTTTTAAACTTGGCACAACAGAAGGTTAGACATTAGGTGACTGTAACAGATCATGAACAAAATATTTTTGGGCAGACATACATCGGCTTTAGAGGCTATGTCCAATTTTTACAGGTCCATCCAGTTTTGGGCCCTTGCCCATGACCGGACAAAACAAAAAGGACAGATAAACCTGAGGACTGGTAAGGAAGTGCTAACGGCCTCATCACCTTTCCAGTCCAATGTCTTTTGATGATGTGCATATTTTCTAAAGTTTTACTTGTAAGCTCTCTTTTTCACAGGGCTCAACATAGTACTGGTAAAAACATTTTGCATGTAACAAACTCACATGAAAGTATTCATTTAATTTTTTATTTCTCTAAGAAAAAAAATCTATGAAGCCTTTTTCCCCATATGAAAAAATGGAGATGACCAAAGCCCCCCCCACACACACACCCCCATCCCCCACCCCCGGTGAACAGAATGGGAATCAGAAGATGGTAGCCGATTGTTACAAACCTATGGGAAGACACTAAAGTGAACTATTTCAGTGTCATCGTCATTATCATCAGTCAGGGAAAGGGATGATCAAATTAATAATGACAAAGTAACCTCCTGCAACAACAGTTTCCTGTATTTTGGGTCAATCAGCTCTATCTTATAAATTTATGCCTATATATCTTTAAGGACTTGAAAGACCAATTTGAGCAATTTTCAGAAGCGAATTCCATTTCCTGTCAGGACCCTGACTAGTTTCCAAAGACAGACATGTCCTGTAATTCTTTAAAAAGAAATAGTAGCAATGCTAGGAGTCAGAAATACATTGTCTAGTAAATCAAAGATATTCAGCCACAGTATTTAAGAATAAAATGAAGTCCTTCATTTTCCAACTAGATGTCCCTAAGGAAACTTCACAGTGTTTACACCCTCTTATTATAGGAGTTTGAACATAGAGATTAAATTGCCCTCTAACTCAAACTTTGTTTGAATGGCAAGGATTTCAAAAGGTATGTATTCAGTTAGTGCCTTTAGACAGGGAAGGAAGTCCAATTAAGTGACTGACTCTTAATAGAAAAGGATAAACAGCTATGACATCTGAAACAACATATCATGAACAAGGTGAGTTTTATGTAGTGCACTGATTGAGATATACTACCTGAGATGCTGCTGGCATTTCGGTCAACAGGTTTGGTTGGGAAATTAGATTAACACTCATGCCCCATCAGTTACATTTAACACTTCCATTTCAAGCAACAAACTGCTATGATGTTTTCACTGAGATTATACAGTAATTTCTTTAGTACAGTCCAAAGTGGCAGGATGGTAGCAAAAAACCCAAGCAAAAACATTTTCTACTCTGTAAATTTAGAGTGGCTCTATTTTCTTACATACAGTGATGTATGAGGCAAATATCGTGCATATATTTGGAAGTGAATATGAAGATAAGCAACAGTAGGGAACAGGAAGACACAAGTGCATTTTGTTTACAATACGTTGTTTTGCTGTCACTCCTTACCTGTCACCATCCACTGAATGTGCTGTGGATGGTGACTGAGTCTGGTTTTCTTGACATACTTATTGATTTATGTCCCATTCAATTTAATTCATGTGAAAATACTCATGGTGTCTTGACATATGTCTGTGGTTAATAATTGCAATGATGTATCATGTCCTGGGCTAAGTAAAGGACCATATGCTGGTAATGGAGGAACCTGAAGCTTATTAAAATTTATAAGAGGAGTAATTTGACTGACAATCAAGTTAGGTAAAGCATATAAAGTGTTTAACATGGGGAATAGTTACTTCTATTTTTCAAATTTTCATTGAATATTAAATAAGAAAACAAACATCTAAATTGGGCATTGATGCAACATGTTCATCAATCCAGGTTTCAAGATCCAACATTTTTTTAATCTCTAAAAACAGAAAAGAAAAATGTCTCTGTATTTTATTTTATATTTCCCTTTTTTCTTGTATTTGATGAAATTCAATATTTTTATAAGACAAATGTTTTTGTAAAGACAATATACTCCTGCAAAAAATTTAAATAGAGAAAAATAGAAGAAAGTGTATTTTGCCCTCTAAAAATGCCACCACCATTACGCATGTAAAATGCAGACACACACCCATTTTCAATATATAATATCAGTTGAATGGCCTCATAATCACATAAAAGCATGAGAAATATTAAGATTCAATGATATCATAGTAATGTCTGGAGGAACTGAAGCCCTATAAGAAAAGATTATTAAGATAATATAAGATTTTTTAAGTTCTAAGGGTTTTAGCATTGAGAAATAGGAAGCTATTCAAGTATCTTAACTGTCAAAGACTTATAAACCACATGAAGTAACATAGTGACTTGTGTGGCAGTTGGAGATTTCTGTGAGTGAGCAAAAGAATTAAGTTCTATATTAATTTACAAAACATGATCTGTGTGTCCATCTTCTCCTCCCTTGTACAGGCTGTCAATAAGGTACAATGTTTCTCAATGACACTGGTAATTAACAAATCTCAAATGCTGTGTATTAGTTTTCTTGAGAGAAACAAAACTAATTGACTGAGAGAATATACAAGGTCTGTCCAGAAGAGACTTTTATTGAAGGAGATACAAGAAACATTGTACATAGGACAATGACACCTCAGTCCCCTTCAAAGGAGGCACCTTGGGACCTCACATAGTTCTCCCAATCGCCATCAGCTGCCCCATCATATTTTCCTGAATCTCATCAACAGTCTGAAATCTCTTCCCTTTCAAAGGTGATTTTAGTTTTGGGAAAAGCCAGAAGTCACAGGGCACCACATCTGGGCTGTAGGGGGGCTGAGGCCCCTGGGTGATTTGATGTTTTTCTAAAAAACTCTGCATGAGACATGATGCTTGAGCGGGCGTGTTGTCATGATGAAGCTGCCCATCACCAGTTGCCCATAGCTGTGGCCTTCTGAATCATCCCAATAGTTTCCACAGAGGATTGTTCAAGCTTAATGCAAAATATGATGCAGATTTGTTGCTCTACTCGCTCAGTCATTTTCAATGCAATGGCCACACAGTACACGTGCTCACTCAAGGGTGTCTACTGTCCCCACTGACTAGTGAAGTCAGTGAAGTGCCCCAGTGAAGTCATCATTATTCACGCATGTGCACTCCAGTCCACGCTCCTTGGCTGCCAGGTACATCCACGTCATGGAAACTATTCTTGTTATATCAACAATGGCTGGATTTTTTCCAGACAGACCTTATATATATATGAGATATTTTAAGGAATTAATTAACTTTTGTCATTATGGAGGCTGGCAAGTCCTAACCTGTGGGGTAGGTCAGCAGGCAAGAGATTCAGGTAAGAAGTGATGTTACAGTCTGGAGTTCAAAATCTGCAGGGTGGGCTAGCAAGGTCGAATACAGGCAGGGTTTCTAGTCTTGAGGCAGAGTTGCTTCTTCAGGAAATCTTAGTCTTTGCTCTTGGGGGTTTCAGTTGATTAACTGAGGGAAATCTGACTTACTCAGATCTTACTGATTTCAATGTTAATCACATCTAAAAATACCTTTACAGCAGTGACTGCTGTTTGACCAAACAACTGGCACTATAGCTTAGCCAAGTTGATATACAAAATAACCATCACAATCTGTGAAGTTACCTACCAAAATTATTTAGGATAAAAATTTTCTTTCTTCAGTGATTTAGCATATTGTAAATTCTGAGATTTAGAAATCAATATAAGAATTTTTAAGAGACTCAAACCCACAGTATTAATTTTTCATGTTAACAAATATGTTCATATTTTGGTATTTTAAGTATTAATAATTTGTTTAAGAAAGTTTGGCCTATTAAATATGTTCCAAGAATTATGTTCCAAGAATTAGGATACAGATAGATCTGGGGACAGAGGAAGCATCGGTCTGCCGACCACATCTTTACAATATTACTTTTCCTATAAAAAGAAACAAAATAGCTCACCATATATTTAAGCCTAAATTTTTAGTGTTTAGTGTTATTCTTACATGTCCTTTACATTCTTTATTCAGTTCATGTTAGGTTGTTTATATTTTTCTGACTTTTACAAATTTTTTTAGAAACAATATTCAATAAATATTTGTTGAATAGATGAATTATGCTTTCTAAATGGTGACTGATGTTATGTAGCAAAATATTATGTACAAATTTATATTATATTCAATCATTTTACTGAATTTTCCTGTGTAAAATACAGTCTATCAGGTATCCTAGGAAGTCCTAAGCCACTTCCCAATGTTTACGAGCAATCTAATGCATTTGTGATGAATTAAACCCTAACATTAATCTCCATGTGTTACCCATTTATCTGACAGCGACTCAACATAATGTATGAAAAACTTTAATCTCAAACATGCATTACTACCAGGGTCTTATAAATCTCTTATCCAGTGTTAGCTTCTAACTTGTTGGAAATAGAAGTCTCAGAAAGCAATCTGCTAGCTCAGTCTCTTCTATTATTTACCCTGATGGAGACATTTCATTGTAAGAAGGTAGGACCATTTTCTAGCCAACTCAAAAACTGTTACTTCTGACTTAAAAGATGGATATTGTAATCTTGCAAATGGGACAAATTCTGCATTTTTGATCCAAGGCACAGAGCACAAGGGGAAAAAATATTACTCTGTTTTTCAAGCTCTATACAACTTCATGCAACAAAACATGTGCATCTATACTGATTCTTCTTCTTCTTGGTTCATTTTGAAAACTTGATGGTACTAGAAAATCTTCCTCAATGATCACACTATGGAGACTGTCAGTATTAGCTTTAGGTATTGTTATGAGTTTTCATATTTTTCTCAGTCTGTAAGGATTTTATATTAGTAGAAGGTTTGGAGAGGCAGTGTTGGGCCTTACTAATCAGATTCCATTTGCAAACAAAAACATGGATAACTTTTAGTGACATAAATGTATATATATTTTTGATATGATTACCGGTGATAACTATTATCATCAAATGTACACATAGAAGGTATAGCACCTAAGATTCAAACTGGATAAAGGGTTTTTTAACATCACCATATTGGTATCTGTGCACCTGCTCCAATTTATGAAGTGGAAGGTATTTTATTGTTCCTCACTTCAAGAAGAATGACTCTCATAAATGCACAGCCTCTTATTAAGTCAACAGTAGTTTGTCTGGGCAATTTAGCAGCTCTCTTCCCTTAGGCTGATGGCACAACTCAAATGGGACTTGAATGCATATTGAGAATGATGGGGAAAGTTCAACAATAGTTTGTTAAATGACACTTTCTTTTAGGATTATTGGTTCTCTGTAGACTCAAAGAAGCACTTACACAAAATAATACAGAAGTGATAAAACTGTTAGTCATGAATATCAAAGACCATATCTATAGTTTAAGTCATATCCAGCTAATATTTACCATATGTGACAAGTGCTATAATAAAGCATGCAAAACATACAAGAGATTAAATAGCTAACATTGATTTTTCACTATGTACACATTATGACAATTATTTTAGTATTAATCTAACATAAATGTAATGACCAATGTTTGAATCATAGAGTTTACAAAATACTTTGAGGTATCTATCCTCATTTAATTCTCAGTGTAACTTTGTGCAACATTGTTTTCCTCAGAGGAGATAATAGTTTCAAGACATAGAAGCAAGACCTTCTCTTACTCTCCTCACAAATCTCCTCATGACTACATCATGGTCATATAATACTTGACAAATCATGGTCATTCATCATTGGTGTTGACTTTGTATGTGTGTTTGTGTGTAAGTTTCATCTCCCCATGGATATTACTCAGTTATGCGTTTATTCAGCACTTAGTGATTTCTGTGTGTTAGCACACTTTTAGCGAGTCCGGTAAAAATCCAGACAGAGTCCTTCTCCTCATTGGGGCTTGTCTTCTGTTGGGGGGGGGAATGTGTGTACATCTAATTAACAAATAAATATATATGTTGGAAGCCATTAATAGAAACTACAGGAGGGCAGAGAGAGACTGAAAATAAGGATGCCACATTAGCGAACTGGCTTAAACTTACATCGCAAATTTGGGCAAAGCACAAGGACTGAGTTGAAATGGGGGAGGAGTGGATAACAAGAGGGAAATTATGAACAGTAAAAACGAGATGTTCACTGCAGTTTGCAAATAACTCATTTCTTATGAATACTTGTGCAAATTTCCAGCTCTTTCCTTTAACCACCCACCTGTACTTTCATGAGATGTCCAAGATTTCAAAAATAGGGAGGAATTTGTAAGCAACTGCCATGATGCACTACTGCACTGTAGCACAGTCTGAAGTCACATCCTCTAGGACCTCAATCCATTCAGTCAATTGCTCTCTCTCCCTTGTATCATTACTCTCTCTGTGTCTCCTAAAGTGCCTGTCCATCATTCTGTAAAAGTATTAAGATATCTTATATGAAAAAACAAATAATGCTTTTAGTCCTCACAAAGTTTTCAAAATTGTAATTTATATTCACTCTTCATTACTTCACTTCTCATTCTCTCCTTATTTCTCTTGAATATGGCTTTTGTCCAAAATAATTCCAGTTAAGACTACTTTCTTGAAGGTTTTCAATGATGTCCAGATTATCAAACTAAATGGATACTTTGTTTCAGGCTCATCTTCCTCCATCTGCCAATTCAATGAAGGTATTGTGAGAGTCTCTTCCTTGGTCTAATACAGTGTCATACTCCACACTCATATTTGATCTTACCTATGCCCTGTCTTCATGTCGATAACTCTCAAACATATGTTTCTAACACTAAATTTCCCTCAAAGCTTTGGAATCAGTTATGTCAGCATCTACAGACGTTTCAAGGCTACATTTCCCATAGACACATCAAATGCTGATATTTCCAAAATTATCATTGCTCCAAATATTTCTTCCTCTTTAATTTTTCTTAGTTGATGACACTATAATCCATGTACTTATATAACCTGGAGAACAGAGAATCACCCTACATCCCCTATCATGTTGATTTTATTTCATAAGTATTTTCCCAAACTCCCTACATTTGTGTTTTTAAAGCATACTGTACCCCACTCCTCCATACATATAACACACTTTAATTTTATACATATTATACATACCAGTATTATTTCAACAGAATATACATATCAATGTACATTATCACTTGTTTTATAATTTTTGTGTATATCATAACCATAAAAAAGCACTCATATTCTCCATCTAAGTTCTGAAGACATTGAGAACCAAAGAAATGGTAAACTTGGTGGCCAAATTATTGATTTTATTGCTTAGAGAGGCTAAGGCAGCAGATGGAACCTACTGCAAGAGATGATGGACATGCTAAGTGAACCATCACAGTCACACCAGGGCCAGGGGAAAACTGGCAATGCTGGGGGACAGCTCAACTGTACAGAGCAAAAGAAGGTTACAACTTTTTGCATTCCTAGTTATCTCCAAGCTTAGCAACCAAACAAGCCATGCCCGCTTCTCAGAGACAGTGGTGAAAGATGAAGACAGCTCTGGCTGGTGTGGTTCAGTGGGTTGGGCATCATCCTGCAGACTGGAAAGTTGTGAGATCAATTCCCAGTTAGGACACAGGCCTGGGTTGCGGGCCAGATCCCTGGTTGGGGGAGCTTGAGATACTGATGTCTCTCTCCCTCTCTTTCTCCATCCCTTCCTGTTTCTCTAAAAATAGATAATTTTTTTTTAAAGAAGAGATCCCCAGAATGTGCTTAAGTAAAAAATCCTTTCTTTTAGAATCTCCACAATGGGGAGAGGTGTTTCTCCTGTAATACTATTAGTCTTTCAGCTCTTAGAGTCTAGTTATGGGCCTGACACAGAGTAATCACTTAGTAAGTTTTGAAGAACTTCATGTTAAATTTATAAGCAACTAGGGGAGTAATGGAAAGTATAAATAACCACAATATAGGCAATAAAAGTTAGGATAGTTAACCTAGGAGAAGACTTCCTAAACATGTTTATAAAGCATGTATAGTTTTTTAAAAGTAGATTAGCACCAGGCATTGTTTTGCAATTAATTGTTATTTTCTTAAAATGTGTTATAAGAAAATAAAAGAGCAGCTTGTAAGCAAACATAGCTTGTTTTGACAAGAAAGACAGAAATATTTTGGAATGATTTTATCACATTTAAATAACATCTTAGAAAGCTGAAAAATAAATAGGGAACATAAAAATTCTTCTTTGAGACTAGTAATGATTATTCCATGTATTCAAAATGCATTTTCATATTGATAAGAAGTTATATTTGTAGGGTGGGCAATTGGCTGCTGGAGTTTTGATCATCCAATAAATGGACTTTCTGCCTAGGCTGCCTTCTCATAAAATGTATTTTTATAATTACTTAGAGGCATATTGAATTGCTTTTGAATTTGCTATTTTGAATGTCATCAGTTTCAACGGCATATTATTGTGTTCTCTCAAGCAAGCAATTTTGTCTGTCACTGCAGCACGTTAACACATCACACACCGAACCAAAGAAACGGTCTTTGTATGTTGTTCACTTAGTTTGAGATCCGGACTCCTTGACATCTTAGATTTCTCTCTCCCTGGCCTTGAAACTCAGGTCAAAGCTTCCTATTTCAGTTTTGCCTATTCAGGGATACTTCCTGGAAATAGTGTTTCACATGAAAGTTGAATCCCTCTGCAAAGACTGAAATCTTCCCCTTTCTCTTCAGCATAGCTCGGGAAGACTCTTGGCTATTATGATTAACTCCTATTTTACCTGAATCTTCTAGTTAACATTGCAAATTATTTGCTTAAAAATACAGACTCTGTGACCAAGTATATTGAGAACTAAGAGTTAGAAAAATTATTTCAATAGTTACATGTATTTCTGGAACACTTCTTTTTTGTAACAAATATAAAGCTAAGTGTTTGAACAAATATAACTGGTTACTCTACTGAAGAGTTTAAACAAAAACATAGGGCTTAAGACACATTTATAAAAAGTATTACAGGCAGAATTCCATGAATTAAACATAGAGTGCTTAGTGTTAATTCTATAAAACAAGGTAGCTCACATCTAATTCAGGGTTTTTGTTTTTAGTTAAGAAGCACTGCATACCAATCCACCCCAAAACAGCGGCATAGAGGAATATTCAGTTCCTCTTATGATTACTGGAGAGTCAGTATTTGGACAGGGTATAGTGGGGGTGTCTTGTCTGTATTCGGCAATGCATCTGGGTAACTCTGGCTATTGACTGGATTTTCTGTTCTGTCTTGTCCGCTGGGACTGCAGTGTCCTACACGGCTTCTTCACTCACATGTCTGCTTCCTGGAACGGGATGGCTGCAGTGCGGTGGTCTTAGGGCGGTCAGACATCTTTCATGGTAACAGGCTTTCCTCAGAGATAACAATGCAAATCTCATGGTGGAGATTACTGATTTCTTAGGGCCCGAGCCTGGAAACTGACACCGTGTCATTTCTATCATATTTGATTAGTCCAAGTGGTCACACAGCCCCGAGACATTGAGGAGGGCGCACAGAACACACCACTCAATTGGAGGCTACAGGGGATCAGAAAAGGCTTAAGAGAAGCAGTGGCATGTGAAATTGGATTTTAGAGAATTGGGATAATTTTGATAATGTGATACTTATTTAAGGTGGTTAGATAGAAACGAATACACATGAAGGTGGTGAAGACAGTGAAGGATATATCCAGGAACCGTAAAGTAGCACTTTTTTAAAATTGTTTTAAAGATTTTATTTACTTTTAGAAAGGGGAAGGGAGGGAGAAAGAGAGGGAGAGAAACGTCAATGTGTGGTTGCCTCTCACGTGGCCCCCACTGGGGACCTGGCCTGCAACCCAGGCATGTGCCCTGACTGGGAATCAAACCTGCGACCCTTTGGTTCATGGCCCACGCCCAATCCACTGACCTATGCCGGCCATGGCTAAAGTAGCACTTTTTAATTTCTATGCGATGATACACAGATCACATCCAAGTGCTTGAAGATTACAAACCAAGAGTTAATATAATTGGCCTCAAGTTTTTACACTTCCCAGTAGAGCACATCATTTGACTTCTTGTTAAGTGATAATACCTGAGTTTTCTGCTTTTGTGAGATGTTTTTTAGATATCATCTTTAATTGGATATCAGTAAGTCATATCAGTTGCAGCTCAAGCTAAAAGCACTAGTTAGACTCTGTAATTTATTTCAAACTTATTAATTGCCTGCTGGAGGAGACTATTTCAGGCCTGTGTCTAATTGTATACATGGATAACAGTGTTGATCTGCCTGGGCTTTCTATCTATCTTAGTGCATGACATAAAGGGACCTATAACACTACAGTGCACAATTCATGCTACTAAATTTGCCAATTAATATACACTGCCCAGGGCCATCATCTAAAGAAGTTAGTTAGGAAAGAAAAAGAAATGTGTATCACATATGCTTTCCTTTCCTTGGAGTTTCTAAGGATTGTTATTATCAGTTGGATCATTTCTCTGACCCTAAAAAAGTAAGGGAGAATCATATGTTGTCTTTCCCAAATGTAATGAGGACAAGTCAATTAAAAAAATAAAACTATAATCCAAAAGCTAACTTAAGATCAGTAACACTCTGGAGTTCAAATGCAGTGAGGGCAGAAAATGAGTAACTTGGGAAGAATACAAAAAGGTTCTACAACATGATAAGCAACAAACATAACCGAAAGAGATTAGCTATTTGGTGAACAATCTCTTGTTCAGTAGTACTTAATTTAAATGATAGGTAGAAAAACCTTCAATTGACTCACTCATACATTGTCGGTTTACTGAAGAGAAAGAGAGGAGAGGAGGAGGACATGGACTCCAAACACTTCCTCATTCTGAGAGGTAATTTCCACTACCAGGTCACTACTCTTCTTGATTCTTAAGTGGTGTCAATAATATTACAATTGCACATGCCTCTAGCTCGTTCAATAGGAGAAAAAAGAAAAAAACATCTCTTTTACCCACTAGATGGAGCCCAATAGTTCTCGCACGGTAAAGTCTCTGTGATGTCTCTAAATGTAGTCTATCCAGATGACACCTAGCCAGTATTCATTCAGATATAAAATATTTAATTATAAACCAATCTATACAACTGGCATGGAAACATCTGATCAAGAGTTTTTAAATAAATGTTTAAGATACAGATGAAAGACATTCAAAATAATACATCATTACTGTTATTACAAGTAGAAAAAAATCATGAGGAACTTCCATGAACACAGTAGCATCCTTATTATTTGCACACAAATATAGTCTTAAGGTTGTTCTGGAGGTTTTGAATATCTGTGGAGGGAAGGTAAGGTGTGAGTGACTACAGTATTTTACTTTTTTACTATCTTGGGCACCAATTTTAGTGCATGAAAAAATATTAAATGTTCCCAAAAGAAAAATTAATACCTGCAAATGAAAAAATTTGCCATCTCTGAGGAGCTATGTTCCAGACTACTTTGCATTGATATGAAATGCAGACCCAATATAGAATTAGAGTTAATTCAAAACTGGGCAATTTATATGCTTTTTGTGAAACCAGTGATTTAGCCCCAGTGAACTACCTGGCTGCTCCAAAGTTATTCTCATCTTCACTTGACACAGAAAGAAGTTTGTCAAGTAACCATGAGGAGAACTGGGAAGAGGGTGGAATGCAAGGAGACCATGGGGAAGGAAGACACTCCGTCCTACTCTCCGTGTGCAAAAGGCAGAATTGGAAACAAAGATCGTTGATCATTTGTCTATTGTCCTCACAGGGAAAATCATGCGAGCCTTCAGACCTTCCTACATTTCATTAGAAGCTCCTTATCTTTATAAATATTTCTGTTCTACCAGCACAAATTGTTCTGGAGATTTAGAACAAATTTTGTAATAATGTCTTTTCCTATTTCTTTTTTTATCCTCTTCTGAGCTAGTAAATTTCTCTGCCAGTGGCTATTTTTTTCCTTCAAAACGAATATTCCTTTTTACCTACAAAATGGTACTGCACTTGAGAAAGATGAAGGAGAAGGTTGTAGCAATTGAAATTGCCATTATCTAGATTAAATAACATGGTTTTAAGTGTATTTACCAGATACTTAAAAACTACATCAAGCAATTGTAGTTTTGTGTTCCACTCCGGGAAGATGGAGCCTCCCGATAGGTATGTTAACCCAAATTGTCTGTATCCAGTGGAATTTAATTTTCCCTAGCAGATTATTTGCCAGGGTTATCTCCAGCTGTAACACTTTTCCTTTTAAAACTGATTTTCCAGCAATTTTATGCTGAGTTCATAAAATGGCCGTGTTACTTCTTATTACATATAGTCATCGTGAAACTGCTTATAAAACATTTTAGGAGGAAACAAGTTACAAAATTATCAATAAGGGTAAATTCTCCTCCTCAATTCAGTGTGTGATTGCCCCTTGGTTAACAGATGAGACTCTTTTGAGGCCAAGCGCAGTAAAAGGCTGTTGGAGGTCAAGCAGAGGGGCCCCGGCTAACAACCGGCTGGAGAACTTTACTGCTCCCCTGGGCTCCACTCCTACAAGCATATGATTAACCTGGACGTGAGAAAAAACGTGTAACTGGATCTGCATTTGAAGGAAGGCACATTTCAGCTGGTGTGTTAATGAGACATCAGCATGCTGGCTTGTTTTTTTAAACATGGGTAATTATTGGTACTTCCTCATGAATTCGGCCTGAATACTTTACTATCACAAGAGTCTAATATAGGATTCCTGATATCTCATATTCAAATATATAAAAATTCCCAGAAATGATAAAAGACATACACCATAATGTAAAAAAGCAAAATACTTGAACAGAAAGAGCACAAAGTAAAATATACAAACAGCCAATCAACATATGGAAACATGGTTAACACCATTATTCACTAGGAAAAGTGGAAATAAATATCATGTCTCATCATCCACTTGATGATGAGACATCATCAACCAGTGCCAGAATGGCTAAAATTAAAAGTAGAAAGACAATACTAAATTGAGGATATGACGAAACAGAAACTCTCAAATATTGCTGGTTGAAATATAAAATGTTACAGGTTTGGAAAATTTTACAGCAGTTTCTTAGGAAGTTAACTGCATGTGTGCCCTAAAACCCAATAATTCCACTCCTCGTCCCATTTTTGTCCAAGAGCAATGAAAACAGCAATTCAGAAAAACATGTTTAATGATGTCATCTTTGTTTATAACAGCCAAAACCTAGGAAAACACCAATATTCATCAACAGGAGAATGGATAAACGAATTCCAATAGCAAAACGAAACTACTGACAGAATCAACACAGATGAATCTCAAATGTATTATACTAAGCTAAAGCAGCCAGACACAAAAGCACTCACATGATAGAATCCCATTTAGCTGAAGGTCAAGAACCAGTAAAAAGTAACGTATAGTGATCAAAACAGAGCTACTGTCTTGAGGAGATGGAGATGGAGAGGACGGGGGCATGAGGAAACATTCTATGTCTTGTTTTTGGTGATTGGCAAAGCTCATTAGACTTGAGCATTAAATTACTTCTAATTTCTAATTCAAATTACTCATTGTTGGTATATAAGAAAGCAATCCATGTGTGTACATTAACCATGTATCATCAATTTGCTATAGTCATTTATTACTTCAGTGAGGTTATTTTGGATCAATTCTTTGGGACTTTCTAAATCGACAATCATGTCATCCCTCTCTGCACATAAATATTGAGGAAGCAACATGCCCGGAGCACTAGGTTGGTTTTCTACCAACAATCTAAATCTAAACTAATTACATCTCACCAAAGCAGGACCTAATTTTTAAACAGCAAATGGGCATATGACAAACAGCAAATGGGCATATGACAAAAAATCAATATGTTGACTTCAGTTATTACTCAGTAAAATGGTTGTGCTAAACCAATTTCTTTTGAAGCTAAGAAATTAGACAAAGAATGTGAATGTTAATAGTGTTAAAATAATTATTTGCAATATTAGTACACTCACCTTAAGTTGTGACATAGTGACAAAATATTGAAAAAGAAATGTTTTAAAATTTAAATAAAAACTTCTTAATTATTTTTTATTCATACAAATTTACTTGAGCGAGTAATTGTTGGTGAAGGAATTTAGGAAGAGGTATAGAAATTCGAAGGCAATCTTTATTTAATGTCACATCTCTTTTTCATTCCCAATGATAGATTTAATGTTTGCCTAAGTGAGATATAAATCATTAATCAAATGCCAAAATGTGTAAGCCACATTTAAAAAATTAACTCGCATGTAGCCATTACTGTGAACATCAGGCTACAGCTCAAGATCTAATACACTTGTTTTAAAGGAAAACAAATAAACAGACATCAATAAGATCATAAGAATTCATTTTTGTATGTTTCTGCACTATAGTTGTTTTGAACATAAAGGTTATTTATTTTCAAGAAAACTACTTTGAACTTAGTTATTCAAAAATGTATTTGTCAGTAAGATGAGTTACTTAAATTATTATTAACCCCTAAGTTTTCTCAAGACTTCTTTTTGGACAGTATGGCCCAGGACCGGCTACTAATGTAATGTTTTAGATTCTGAATAAAATGGAGTTTTGTTGTTGTTCTTGCTGGAATTAAAGGAAACCTCCAGTAAGTCCAAAAGTATTTTCAGGTTTGTGTTTTGTTCAAGGGGGGATAAAACACAGTACAAATTTTGTTAGGTATGCACTCAAAACTTTTAGGGAAGCTATGGGAAAAGTAAAATAGTGCATACAACTTGTAAATTAGCAGGTGAAAAATAAAATTAACAAACCCCAATGCTTAAAAAGTAATACACAAGAGAACAGAAATACAAAAAGCAGGACAAATACAAAGAAACAGTAAGATAGTAGTAGAAAGTTTCCATATAAAAGTAATCACAGAATCCACCTGGCTGGTGTAGCTCAGTGGATTGAGCGCGGGCTGGGAATCAGAGGGTCCTGGTTGGATTCCCAGTCAGGGCACATGCCTGGGTTGTGGGCCAGGTCCCCAGTGGGGGCCATGTGAGAGGCAACCATACATTGCTCTTTCTCTCCCTCTCTTTCTCCCTCCCTTCTCCTCTCTCTAAAAATAAATAAATAAAATCTTTAAAAAAAGTAATCACAGAATCGAATTCACTAACTAAAAGACAGAGATGATTGAAATGTTTAAAAAATTTTCAGCCATATTGAAAAGGTAAGAATATGATAAATGTGAAAGTGAAATGATGAAATAAGCTATACTTTGGTCTAATACTAATCACAACAAGCCGAGGTCTCTATATTAATGTCAAACAATTAGGTCAGATTAACAGAACATCAGGAATAGAGAGCATCACTACATGAAATAAAAAGGATGAAAGCACAAAGAAGTTATCAAAACTTGTATGTACCGTAGGGGAGGTAAAATAATTTCCCTTATACCCTTCCAGCTTCTTGGCTGACAATGAGGAGGTAAAAGCTTTTCCTGAGTTCATTGGGTCCTGACTGATACCCACAAACACGTTCTGCCGCCCTTCACTCAAATTAGGTGAGGCAAAAAGTAGCGCAATCGCGAGGAAATACTGGCAATTCTATCCACGTAGTGAGAGAATCAACACAGCTCTATCAGGAGAGTTGGAAAAAATATACTAGATTTGAAAAACAAAATAAGCTTGATTTATTGGACATATATAAAACACTGCAACAAACAAATAGAAAAAACATCTTGAATATTAAGGAAAACTGGCCACTGGAAAACAAGTGTTTAATTTTAAAACTATTTTGTTTCATTGTAAGGATTGTTCAAGAATTCTATAAATCTCATAGGGATGACAAAAAGAACTGGACAGGGTAAAAATTGCTAGCCTACCAAACTATATCCTGGTATTATCTAAAAGTCATTTTTTCCTCCCCAGCATGGCGGAGATCTTTACTTGAGGTGAATATTAAAAGGTTAAACTTCTTCATCACTTTGAACTTTTCATTTCAAACCTGATTTCAAAGGTTCTGTATCTTCTAATTCATTGGCTTGTACATGTGCCACCAAGATGCAACATTATGAGAATGAAATCAGATATTTATCACCATCCTAGTTAGAGAAGATCAAAAACTAAAATGAATCTCAAAAATGTAAGGTATTCAGAGAGCCAATTCCTTTTTAGACAACAGATCTACACTTGGCATTTGATACATATTAGTAAATAACATTAGGTTTACCTAAGTGTTTATTTCCTTTAAGTTTAAACATTAAAAAATAAATGTCATTAAATAGTATGTTGTCCTATAATAAATTATATATAGTATATTTGTTTTCCATGGTAATTAATGGAAATACAAATCTTTGCCATTTACAAACAGCTAAATGAGCTCATCCACAATAAAACAAATAAACTCCTTCTGTGGAGGTTTATTTGTCATTTTCTGAACAACAATTAAAACTTACCCTTATCTGAAAGGTCATTGAAAATTCTGTAACCAGCCCTGACCAGTGTGGCACAGTGGTTGGAGCGTTGTCCTGTGCACCAAATGTTGAGGGTTCGATTCCTGGTCAGAGCACATACCCAGGTTGCGGGTTCATTCCCCAATTGAGGTGTGTGGGGGAGGCAACCAATTGATGTTTCTCTCTCACATCAATGTTTCCCTGTCTCTCTCACTCACTCTCTCACTCTGTCTCTCCGTTCCTCTCTTTAAAATCAATAAATATATCCACAGGTGAGGATTTAAAAAATATGGACTTTATAGCCCTGGCTGGTGTAGCTCAGTGGATTGAGCGCGGGCTGGGAACCAAAGGGTCCCGGTTCGATTCCCAGTCAGAGCACATGCCTGGGTTGCAGGCCAGGTCCCCAGTGAGGGCCATGTGAGGAGCAACCATACATTGCTGTTTCTCTCCCTCTCTGTCTCCCTCCCTTCCCGTCTCTCTAAAAAATAAAAATAAATAAAATCTCTAAAAAAAAAAAAGAAACGTGAGTTTATAAAACAAGTTTTTTTAAAAAAATATGGACTTTATAGACAGTATGAACTTAAAAATAACTTATAATATATCTCATTAATCAATATTTCATAGTGATTCTATCATGAAATGAGAACATTTTGGTTATAGTGGGTGAAATGAAATTATTAAAATTGATTTTACCTATTTCTCTTTACTTTTTGAAATGCTTACTTCTTCAAAGTCTTTGGGTCTCTGCAGGAATGTGTCACTGCATTTGACTTAGGGTTCTACGAAGGCCGTTCTGTCTCCTGTGTGAACAGGCACGCTCCCTCTTCGAGTTCATGGCTAGGAACCTCACTCATGGTTACAGCTGGGGAGTCTCTCAGCAAAAGGGAATGACGCCAGGGGAGGGAAGGTGACTCGTCATAATGTGAATCACTACCATCAGGAACAGGGACTATAACAGCAAAAAACTGAAAATCATGCACAGCTTCAGAATGGCAAGATCCTCCCACCTGACATCAGCATCTAGATGAATGCTTTAGATTTGCAGTTTTGTTTCAGGACAAGACAAAGGCAATGTATACAACCTAACATAGGCATTTCCAAGTTCTGTTTTATTTCTAAGTTGTCTTTGTCTACGTTCTCTCTAAATACATTTAAGTCATATCAGTACTAACGGTCTTCAAGCTAGATATTTCCCTTACATTGTTTTTCCAAATATCTTCATAAAACTGTTTACTGTAAAATCATATCACTACTCATGTCAAATGGTACAGCTAACTAGTTAGAGGGGTATAGACTAATTTATGTTTTTCCATTTAATATCTGACTTTCAAAGCCATACATTTGCCCTTTTACTCACAATGCCAAAACATACAATGCCTAATATTCCTGAATGATTTTTCGTATGAATAGAAACAAAGAAAAACAGTTTCCGTAGCAACATGTCTTTCTATTGATACATGAAAACACTAAGAGCATCACGCTCATCACTATGCAAGGTTTGTTTTGTTTTGTCACTTTGCCTATTGATTCACGGACATGATAGGGTAGATGCTGAACATCATTTTGAGGAAAAAATAGAGGCAAGTGGACAGTTTAAAAAGTATTATAATTTCACACTGACTAAGGTATTTAGTGACATAGGGTTTCTAACATAGGCAAATCATAAAACATGGTATGGGAGAAAGAACGAAGCTCTACGTTAAGAAGGCGTCTCATTGATTTTGCACGTATATATAAACCAACAGATTTGTGCAGGTGGCTTATGGAGACGAAGGGCTGTTGGTGGACTGCATTATAAATACACATGCATGAAATGAGGTTCACCACACCCTTGAATGTTGCACATAAGTCTGTGTGTGTGTCACAATGAGAGAGACGGGAAGTGAAGGAGAGAGAAAGAGATGGGAAAGAGGGGAAGAGAAAGAGAAACTGAGATGTACTGAGCACATGCCAGGTAGCTTTCTGGATTACTCTGATAAATGTACAGGGTATTGTAAGCACAGACGAAGAGCAACCCAGGAAACACTGAAACTGGTTTCGTGGAATAGGTGACAGCGAAACTGACCACCAGAAGATGAATAGAAGTTCTTTAGGAAGAGAAGGAGAAAAAAAATTCACAACATAGAAAAATCACTTTAGAAACAAGGCACAAAAAAGCACAATTGTTTTAGGAGAAAATGTAGCCTGTTGTGTGTGGAATACAAGTATTACCTTATAGCATAAAGAGGAAAATTATGTTCACATTTCAGCAGTCCCGACATTATTCAGGTCAGGATGCCCGCGAGAATGAATCCAACTGTAGCCCATTTCATCACAGGAGCTCTCTTCCCTTCCGCAGAGGGAAACCGTATGCCAATGGACAGCCCATGTGAAAGGACATGAAATGTACCACCTCTGCATAGCAAAACCTAGATGCTCAGAAGCAAGTTTCTTTACATGAAAACTTGGGACAACAGCCTCCTTCTACCCTTTTAGCATTTTCCCCTTTATGTCCACGCTGTCCCGTGCACTTTCGGACCAAAGGTTCAAAATCCCCATAATGTTTTTCTTCTCAGGCTCTGTGCCCGGGCTCAACAGGTGGCGGACACATATCCTGTGCCGCTCTTTGCCCCTCTTCCAATCCAGCCTCCCCGGTTCTGTGTCCTGGGTTACACCTCCCAGTGCATGGCCCTGTGTCCACTCCTCTCTGTCCAGAGCACCTTGCCTTAATGTGTCGGCCTCCATCCTTCAATGGTTAAAATTCAAACTGTAATGCTAATGGCCGGAAATAAGTTCATGTAGTTTCTAAAAGTACTTGAACTATACTTTATGAACTCGTTTATACTTTAAAAGAATCTGCCTTGTTACATCAGCAAGTTGTGAAACACATGAATAAAAATATATTGATCATTTAAAAATGTTTACAGAAGCAGGAGGTCGGATGTGAAATTTTGTGAATTTAAAGACCAGGTATAATACAGTCATAAGAACTTGTCTCATCGATGTAATGTTTCGTAAAAAAACAAAAAAATTAAGAACACCGTTTAAATGCTGAATTTGCACATAGATGGGTAAACTATGTAGAAAAACTTCTTTTTAATGAAGAGCTGTGCAATTTCAATGGTAATTATGTAATGAATCTGGATGTCCTTAAAAAGGTTTTTGCATTTAATTTCCCATCTTTTCTACAGAAGGCTTAATCTTTGAATACAAAATTGTTTAGATTGTACAAGCAGTGTAACCCTTTAGAAACTTTATGAGATTTTCTCCCTGTTTTAGACGCATGGGGCGTGATTTTTACTTTAAATGTTTGAAATGGCTGTGTGTAACCTTGGCCAAGTCATTCAAATCCTATGTGACTTGGTGTCTCATCGATAAAGTGATGAGAATGATAATATTTCTGATAATGTTGTTAAAGTTAAATATAATGCTCAGGTACTTAGCACACGCAGGTTTTATTGAATATGAGTTGTCATTGTTCTCATCACATACCTTCCAAGAGCAGATCTTTACAACATATTTTTTAATTTATTAACTACTTTCTATTTTTAAGCACCCTGTCATCCATGATTTTAAATAATGATGATGATGATGATGATAATAATAATAATAATAATAATAATAATATTTTAGGCCCTCGCTGTAATTGTCATGACCTAACAAGAGAACATGTATCAGAACAGGAAACAGATAATCCCCGAACCTGAGTGATTTAAAGTAAGAGTGGTTTATTTTTTACTCATTCAATAAATTCATTAGAGATCATCAGCAGTATTGTGCTCAGTGAAAGAAGCCAGTCAGAGAAAGGCAAGTACCACATGGTCTCACTCACATGTGCAATCTAATGAACAAAGTAAACTGATAGATGAAATAGAAACAGACTCACAGATACAGAGGACAAACATTTTAGAATTTAAGGTTCTCAAATTACACAAATTATCTTTGTAGCTATGTCAAATTGATCAGGTAATTATTACGTCTCCATTATATACGTCTACATTACAGCAAACATTTTATTAAGGAAATAGAGCAGATGGTTTTCACCGGTGAGACTCAGTAAACAAACTATAGTCATCTGATGAAATGTTTATTAAAACTGTGCTGTCGATACTAGTGAATTTTGTTTAAGTAACGATATTTTAAAGTACTGCATCTAATGATTAAATATGCATTGAATTTAGACTAGTTTCACAATAACTGTGCCTAAATGGAACATGGCCCGTGTATCTGCAAAGGGCTTAGGCATCTGCTAATCATGTTGACAAAAGCCAGGTCTCCTTTCAGTCAGACCCGACTGGGATTAGCTGAAGCTTCTCTGCCTGGATTTTTATTTGCAGCATTTCCTATGCTACACTGAGGTGGCTATTTGTTTGTCTCCACAGCACCCATTCCATCCCTCCTGATTGGGTGGCGGCCATGAATCTAGGGGGATTGACTCTCCATCGGGGGTTGAGCTCTGAGAAGCATGTTACCGTGCGCACCATCTCACCTCCTGTTCATACTATGGACAGTTGAAAGAATCACAGAGAAGTTGAAATCCTGTGTCTAAACTATTCCAACGGTGTTTTGCCAATACATTTCTTTCATTGTATAAAACAATTTCAGTTGAAGTTTCTGTTGCATATAATCATAAGTATCCAAACTGAAATACCTGTATTTTCTTCTTGATTTATTTTTTATACTTCACGGTAAAAATTTCTCTGGCTATGTGATGGAATTTCTTGTTTTTCTTTCCTAGTCTCAGGACTTTCTGTATTTTTGCTCTGGTCTGTCCTGTGCATTTTTATCTTCCTGACCCTTGTAATTAGACTACTCCTGCACAATGCGATTTGTTTGAGCTTCATTTAGTATTTCTCATTAATAAATATTTTATATTGGTTGTATAATGAAATGATAATACTTTGGCTATAGTGGATGAAATTATTACAATTAATTTCCGCTGTTTCTCTTTATTTTTTAAATAAAGATAGTAGAAAATATAAAATTACAAATCTGTTGTTTGCACTCTTTTTATTGAACACTGCAATCCCTTCAACAGAGATTGATCGCGAAGAACTTAAAACCCAGAGCCTGCATAAGCAAGTTTTAAATGCCTAGTAATAAGAATACTGAAACAGGAGAAAAATACTAGTCATCTGAAGCAAGAACCATCTGAGACCTGGACTCTTTTAACAAGCTCCCTAGGCTGATTCAAAGGCAAGATCAGTTTTGAGAACCACTGTTGTATGGTCATTTCCAATCAAACTTCTCATGATCTTCATAAATTTCCAAGCTAAGAATACCCATGCGAAACTGTTATAAAAGCAACCCGGACCTGGTGATCTCTCCCTGACTGGGAGTTGGGAGCAAAGCTAGTTAAGCAACCCATTGAAGAAATACCTTGTCTGTCAACTGGGCTAAAAGCAGAGAAAACTGAGAAAAGTGTCCCGTTCTGAAGGGTACCAACCTAAACGTACATATATTTTTTCTCACCCTTGCTAATGTACTTACTTTGTAGCAACAAAGCTTTTCTTGAACAAGATATCCTCATCACTCTACAATGAACTTAGCCTTAAATACAATGGGAATGGATGATATTGACAAAAGTAACAAGCCACAGGAGTAAAAAAGAAACTGATATTAGTAATGAGAATGTGGATGAAAATTTACAGAACAAGTGTTATTTGCTGCTAAGACAAGCTAAGGCATTTTTTTGAGACAGAGAAAAAGTAGTGTTTTATAAAATTCCTTAAAAACTGTTTTAAAATATATTTCAAATTCCCTTTAAATATTTTGTTCTGGTAAGTATACAAAAACTTTTGGAAATATATTCTAGATGAAAATGGTAAAAGCAGATGGGACCATCGTCAGCGACAGAAGATGATAGTCACACAAATCAGTGGGAAAAATACAAGAAAAGCCAAGAACAATACATTTCCCAGAAAATTCCTTGAGTAGCTCAGTTAATACCTTATGATTAGGACAAAAATAGCTAAGATGCATGCTATTCCACATGCTCAGTGTAGACACCTCCCCCTCCTGCCATCTTGGCCAATGGGGGGACTCCGCAGGTGCTCCAGAGTCTGCCTGTAACGGTCGGACTGACACCTATGCTCCCGTGGACAGAAAAGGGGCCGCATACTCAACCTGACACGCCAGGGGAGGCCTGCATGGCAGTCTTACAAACTCAGAGACCTAAAGTAACCATGTAGGATGGTCTGAAATTAAAACTTTCTAAGTAAAAGCAAATCATGGTGGGTAGTCACATCCCGGGGCAATATTTTTCCCTAAGGGAGGTCACTCTTTACCTTAACTGAGCCTGTCTATTGTTGTTTTGCATCGGTGACAACATGCCTTTGGAAACTAAGGGTAATTTCCTTTTTCCAGACCTGTCAGGGTACAATCTCCCATCTGAGCAAGAGACCACAGAGCTTATTGTTATCGTTTTGTTCATTGTTAGCTGTTAACTGTCTTATACCCATGTACGTAAAAGAAGTGTGTGTCCATCATTTTACTCTTTATATAGTCCCAGAGGTTTTCTTGCTTTGCTTCCTCCCTCACACTAATTAATTTCATATAACCCCTTAAGTCTTTCCCTTTGATTCTGATCTATAAAATAAGTGGTAAGACTTCCATTTTGGGGAGCATTTTGTTAATCTGTTGAGAATTTGCTTACCAGCAATTGTCACTTTGTCTCAAGTAAACTCATAAAATTCTTACAGGTTTGAATGTATCTTGAGCCAGCACGTACCAGCAGTGGAACCCTAGACAAGACCTTCCCTTTCTCTGAGTCTCCAGTTCTTCATCAGTAGGTACTGACCAAGGCGGTTTTAATATCCCCCTTACTCCAACCAAACTTTGGACAGGCTTCTTCCTGACTCTAAACTCCTGACCTTCCTTTCCTTAGGTTATTTACTTTAGAAAACTTGTAACTATACATCTTTTTCTCAGCTCCTCTGAGATGTAAATCTCTTTTAAGGCCTCATGCAACTTTTACAACCCAGGAATGTCTTTGTCAAGGTTTCACAAGCCATCCCTTTGGAGTGCAATCATCAAGAAAGATAACGCCCAGACACTTTCTGCGGAGAGGAGAGCTCAGTTTTGGGAAGGGTGCTTTGATGTGAAACTACCTGCTGTCATGAAGCACTGAGTGTTTCACCTGTGGTGGCCTCTGACTCCCCACTAATATCCTCCAGTACTTTTCCAATACTTTCCTCCAGGGCTTAAGTTCTGACCTTTTTCCTCTGCTGTAATAGTCTTGAATAGAGTCTTCCTTACCTTTTTACTTAGTCCATTGCAATTTTTCCTTCAACAATACTGCGTACAGTTGCTGAGACAGGTAAATGAGGTAATAGACACGAAGAATCCAGTGCAGTACTTGGTCGGTACTGTGTTCAGTGACGATCAGTTATTTTAACTACCATAAGTGATGCAACCATTCCCAGATTGACTGACATTTTTATTATTTCTAAAAGTGTTTTCACTTTTATGGTGTTAAATGAATGTTCCTGTAGATTTACACTTCCACAATTGTGCAAGTATTTCTGTAGGCCATTTTTCTAGAATTATGGTAGAACTGCATTTTAAATGTTAGTTAGTAGAAGTGGATTTCAATCAGTAAGGGGTCAGATCTTAGAAGATGAGTTGAATGAAGGAGAAACTGCATAGTGATTTAAACTGAACTCTCAAGTTTGTGCTTGAACTAAATCAGCTCTGCTTTTATCTGTTATATATATGGAAGTTCAAGACAAGTTTTTCTAGAAAACAGAGACTAAGTTGTTCCATTGGTAAATACAGCAACTACCACTTTGCACAAACTTTTGTTGGGAATTGAGTTTACATCTCAGCTCCTCTGAGATGTAAACAGTATTCTAGGGATCCTGCTGAATATTAAATTTGATAAATGGTGCAAAACTGAAGAACATGTGCTTAGAATCAGATGCATTTGATAGTCCTAGGTTTATTTTATTGAGTTATTTTTAAAGATCTTTTAAATTTATTTTTAGAGAAGGGAAGGGATGGAGAAGGAGGGACAGAAACATGATGTGTGGGAGAAACATTGATCAATTGCCTCTCATGGGCCCTCCCACCAGGGACCAAACCAGGAATTGAATTGGTGACCTTCCAGTTTCCAGGACATGCCCGACAAAGTGAGTCACATCGGTCAGGGCTGATATTCCTAGGTTTATCTTAAATTTCAATCTACTACTTCTAAGCGGTAACAGTGCCTCCCAATCCATCATGTGCATTGTTGCCAATGAACTGTCCCTGTGGAGTTGACTATGGGGAACTGGTTCAGGTCCACTTCTCCCCATCCCAAGGCTGCTGCTCTGACATCCCTGATGATCTTGGTCTCAAATCATGTTGAGCCTATTGCTCTCTAATACAAAGCTCCCAAATTTTGATGCACATTAGAATCTCTTAGGAAGGTTTAAAAATACTGGTACTTATTCCCAGGTATCAGTTTTTAAGTAACGCCAGGCAATTCTGCTTTGCACAGCAACTGGGCACGACTGCGCTAACTTACAGCAGGCCTAATGTGTGGGCTACTTGCCAAATGTTTTAGCTAGCTGTTAGCCCTTGGGTTAGTTTTCACTTAACAACAAACAGCTTCAAAGCCTCGAAACAAAAATTAGAATCTACCTTCCAGCAGCATCCCAGCAGTTCAACCCCAGTGACACTAACCCCAATGCTAAGTCTTCTCCATAGCTATCGCTTCCATTGCAGCATCTGTTGAGGTTGGGGGGGGGTGCCCCTGGAAAAGTATCAGAGAGAAGATCGTATTTTCAAACAGCTTTTAAGGGTGGAAAAACATTTCACAGGTGCAGAGATGGGGGGGAAATAGCAGTAAAAGTGGCAACAGCCTCTGGAAAGCCATGAACGGCGCTGAAATGAAGAGCACAGTATTTGATGTTTCGATGTTGAGTGAGCCTGAAGAATTGTGTCAACACCGTGTGGGTGAGGACAAGCTACCTGCATATCTACCAAGTGCCCAGGGTGCTTCTGGAGTTTGACCTTCACATAAAAGGCAGTAAGATACCATCTCAGTGGGAAAATACAATTGAAATTCACGTTGCCTTGCACTCCCTTTTTACCTCCCGCAGACTTGCTAGCTTCTGCAGGACCCCATAGTCGGTATTTGCTGCCCCCTTGTGGAGTGTATTTGGAATGATCCTTTCACATCTGGCTCAGATGCTGGGTGTGGCCTTGGAAAGCACATGACCCAGGAATCTTGTTCCCAGGAAGGAAGGTTGGTAGGTAACATTAAGACAGATTCTTGGGGCATCTCTCTTCTGTACTTCTGTATTTCTGTCAAAATGAATCTTTTCTTAGATAATTCTAGGAAATCCAATTGTACAGCCTCCTTTTATCATTTATCCCTGTGGGCAAGGGTGGAAGGTGTTGAATGGTAGGCCAAGGAAAATGTTCTTTAGGAATGAAAATTTTGTGCTGGAGAGCAACTTGATGGAAACTGATGTGACAGAGGCATGCAGGATGCATTGGGTGAGAGGAAAACGGGATGATGATTAAATTAGACCATTCAATTAAGAAACATGGAATGCTAAAGGGATATAGAGTTGACAGACATTGTGAACAAAGATTTGACAGAATCATGTGGTTTACTAATATCAGGAGTGTGGGACAGAAAGAATATCATTCATCTAATGGCAAACTACGGCTTTTGTCTACACCCTGTGATTGCTTTTACCAGGTAGTAGGAAGGCCTGCGAGAATGGTAGTTAAGACATTATATGAGACATACAGAGGGCCCAGAGACATATGAAAAGACGCTCAGCATCACTAGCCATCAGAGAGAAGCAAATTAAAACCACAATGAGATACCACCTCACACCGGTCAGAATGGCCGTCAGAAACAAAGGAACAGATAAGTGTTGGAGAGGATTCGGAAAAAAGGAAACCCTAGTGTACCGTGGGTGGGAATGCAGACTGGTGCAGCCACTGCGGAAAACAGCATGGAATTTCCTCAGAAAACTGAAAATGAAACTGCCTTTTGACCCAGCAATTCCACTACTCGGATTATACCCTAAGAGCCCTGAAACACCAGTCCAAAAGAACGTGTGCACCCCAATGTTCATAGCAGCACAATTTACAATCACCAAGTGCTGGAAGAAACCTAAGTACCCATCAGCAAATGAGTGGATCAAGAAACTATGGTACATTTACACAATGGAATTCTATGCAGCAGAGAGAAAGAAGGAGCTCCTACCGTTTGCGACAGCATGGATGGAACTGGAGAGCATTATGCTAAGTGAATATGCTAAGTTATATAGGTTTTAGGCAGAACAAAATAATTTGTTAAATGTCCATAAATGTTAACTCACATGCTAGCCAATTTCATGTTATTTTGCCTTATGACCAATTAAAATATTTAACAGTCTAAATTTGAGTTTTCCCTAACTGATAAAACAAAAATCTATTGTAACTCATTGTATATGACCATGTAGATTGTCCTTCTTTTATTTGACTCCCAAATACTTCCTTGGAAATGAAAGGCTTATTAGCAAACATTATTTTACACCCTCACTTCTCTCTTTTCCTCATAGCTCTCATTAATGAGGCATTGGTGTCATTTGACTTTTCATGGACAACTGAGTTAATTGTATAAAGATTAATTATTTCATAGCTGAAATCATGATAAATCTCACCTTAACTGAAATGCATATGTATCGGTGTACTGTCAGTTTAAAAACTGTGGAATACAACATAAGAGCATTTCTACCGAAGCATCAAGATAACGGTTGCTTCTGAATGGCAGATATTGTTCTAACAACTTTATACATTTTTATTCATTTAGTACTTGCAATAGCAATAAGAGGTGGGTATCCATTTCTCCCCCTTGTTACAGATGAAGAAACTGAGGCAAAGGGAAGTTAAGAAGCCAAAGTGAAACAGCTGCAAAATGGCAGAAGTGACATGTAAACCCAGGCGATCAGGCTCCAGAACCCACGGTTTCTTTTTCCCTTTATGAGTAATACACTGTTTTTTTTTTTTTTTCCTTCAGAGAGTGTATTTTCTTGCAATGTAGTGTAGCTATATTTCCTGCTAGAGCTGACCTCTGATATTGTCTATACATTATTCTGAGCTTTCCGAACACTGTGACGTGACCCGGCGCAGAGTATCTAAAAGGGCGTCATTTAAATTCTAGGATCCTAATGAGCTGGTACTTTTTTCTTTCCCTTTGGAAGCTGTTGGGAGCCACACAACTCCATAGGGCTCCAAGTAAAATTTCTGTTTTACATATTCATTAGAATGCAATCAATTGTTTAAGTACTAAAATTTAAATCCTAGGGAGACAGGGTCACCTTTTAGATATTTTTTCAGTACTGCTGCTATATTAAATATGTGACAGATATGAATGCCCATGTTAATGCTGTTCTAATTTCTTACAAAGCTAATAAGCTTCCAATACAATTATTTTGTGCCTTAGCTAATGTAAGACCAAAAATGGGAATCAGTTAATGTTGGTATAAAATACACAAAATGCAATACATTTTATTTTTTAAATTCTTTGTGAAAAAATTGTCGACTATCTTTAAAATTCATTACAGTTCAACCTGAGCATAGATCTCCTTTGCTGAATTGAGGAGGATGATTTCAAATACAACTGTTTTTTTCATCCAATGCCCAGTTAACAAGACTTTGTGAACTGTAGTTTTTGAAGGAGAATATAAACGCAAATCACAGAAAACAATTGAAGTAATCACGTTTAACACTAAATTCCAGTGTTTATTTGGGGTTCAGTTCAGAGTTTGCTCACTTTTCTAAATGCATGCATCATCTCGCATTTATCCTGTCTTTAGCAAAACTGTCAAATAAGTCCCTTTGTCTTAATGGCACACAAATGTTTCCTGGCTTTGCTTGACAACCCAGTCAGGCTTCTCCATCTACTGCCATTCTAAAATGCTCTTCTCACCACATCAAAATTCTTAATGCAGCAAGTTCACCTGACCTCAGCTTAGATGTTAACAGGGAAGTATTTGGTCAATTAAACTTATTAAGATGTTGTCAATGACTGTGTAATGCTTAATATCTCAGCTTTCCCAGAAGCATTTGCACTTTATAAGAGTCACGTTTTAACCTAAACGAATTTCAAGAATTACAACAACCTCTTTGGCAAGAGCAACTTTTTTTGGTGCACTACAAATTAACCCTCCAGGAAAGCGCCTTTTAGATGGGTTCTCTTACAGAGTTTTATATTAACTGAGAACATTTATCAAGATTTTTCCAAAAGTGGGAGATGATAAAGCCTTTGAGTTCTTACATATTTGAGATTTTTTTTCTTTTTCTTTTAAAATAAACAGCATCCTAGATGGATGCAGAATTATTGGGCTGCAGCTCTTTCAACATGTAGATTTGCTCCACTGTTTTCTTGAATGCAGTTTTAGTGAGAATTTTGAGACCAGCCTGAGTTTTTGTTTTGTTTTGTAAATCGTCTATTTCTTTATTCAAAATACTTGTCTTTCTTTGTTCTTGAAAGTCAATAATTTTACCTTGATTTTAACTATTTACTAATATTGTTCTAACAGCCCTTTTGATCTGCAACGTCAGACTTTTCTGTTCCATCTTTCAAAAACAGGAATTATTTATTACATGTTAGGTGTCCACTGTCTGTCCTCTATATCGTTTCCTTTGGAATACAGATTCAATTTCCAATAGTGCTACTGACTACATGCGTAGCATTTAGCATATTTTGTAACCTTTATGAGCCACCCATAAAATGTGGCTAATAATAGTATTTGCCTGACAGGTTTGTTGTGAGGCTTGAATAACATAATTGTGTAAAGCATTTAGCACAGTGCCCTAGAGCTGCTATTAGTATGAGTTATTATTATTCAAGTCTTCAAATACATGTGTATGAAGAAACCCAAAACATTGATTTGAAAGAATGTCTGTACTGCTATGTTCATTGCAGCGTTATTTATAATAGCCAAGATTTGGAAGCAGTGCAAGTTGATACAAAAAAACTGTAGTATACTTACACAATGGGATACTATGCGGCCATTAAAAAAAGGAACTCTTACCCTTTGGAACAGCATGGACGAACCTAGAAGGTATTATGCTCAGTGAAAAAAGCCAGTCAGAGAAAGATAAGTACCATATGATCTCACTCATATGTGGAATCTAATGAACAAACTGAACAAACAAAATAGAAAAAAAAAGACTTCAAACACAAAATTGAGATTATTGGATAATCTGCATTTGGAAACTAACTCAGCACAAAGTATTTTATTTAACCTTCCAATATAAAGAAAGATCTATCAACAAAAAGCCTCATTTTCTAAGAAATCCATTTAGTATTTATTTTAAGTAAAACTTACTTTAATATGGTATCTTTTAAAAGATAATTTCCTTATTCATTTTTCCTTCCCCTTACTTTGTGAGCTCTTTAGAGGCTCCGAGATTAAACACTAGAATGAGATGTCAATGCACTAACATATTGAGACCCTGAGTTTAAGGTGGCATGTGACTTAAACCAAAGAGCAAAGATGCATAATTAAATGGTCTTTCAAACCCTGACACAAATTAATCTGGATAGCTAGAGTAGTGTGTAAAGTCTTAAAAGAGTTTGGTTTTCTTTTCCTCTAAGCAGTTTCTTAAGTAGTTGCCTTTGTGGTTGCACAGCTCTACTAACTGTTCTCACTGTCCTTTCTGTGGCCTCGACTTTTGCCTGTGCATTTACTTCTACAGTAATTCCATTACATAGAATTACAAGACGAGGGGAGAGATGGTTGTAAGAGAAGATTTTCACCTTTCCCCTGCTGACCATATTTCTTCAGCTGGTATGAACCTCTGATTGGCTGCTATAGAATCTATAGATTGCAAGTTCCACAAGGACAGCAATCATGTATTAATAACACCCAGCATAGTGTCTGGCATCTAGTATTCACTCAATAAATATCAAATGAAAGAGAGGATGAGACCAAGGACTCTCTGTCGCATCTCATCATTTTGTGTCATTTGTCTATAATCCATATTGTCATCTATGTGGAATAAACTTGTTCTTTCCCTGATGTAGTTAATTTTCTTCTAGAAAGAGCTGATAAAGCATAGATTTATATCGGTGGGACATAATATGGATTTTTCTGTCATAATGTGGGAAATAATGTGTGGTAACAATTTGAAATGCATGTAAATTTAATTAATGAATGTATATAGCATGTTAGCCTCAACTTTCTTAAAGTAAAGCCAGAGACAATGGCTTACTTGGGACTAAGATTCAGGGAGCAGGGGTGAGGGAGGGAAAGGCACCTTATCATGGCGGCATTGCTACAGGTGACTGGTCGCTTGCTCCTGTGAATCTTGTGAGAAGACAGGAAATGTTTCTCAGAATGGTCTACTCAGGAGATTAAAGGGGGAAGCGTTTATCCACTGAATTTCATTCCTATTTCGTCAAAGCTTGCCCTGTAAAGATTTAATTTCCCTTAAAACTTTCAGGTTGCAGATTCCCACCACGGCCTGTGCTGTGGTATCAGAAGCGAGACATTTAGTGCAGGCTTGAGGTCAAAGTCCATGGGGAATTGCTCTCCACAGATGTCGCTGGGATAAGAGGCGAGGCTGAGAGATTTGAAGTCGTGCATAAGAGATGTTCCATGCAAATAGTAAAATGACTAATTATGTATAAATATGCCTTGAATAATATGTTTGAGATATCATCAAGTCCCAAAAGAACACTTTGTTTGTAATTCAATCTGTGAATCCTGTAGCTGTTTCTGAATCACACAAATTTCACTTTGGTGTTTTGACACAAGCAGAGCTTCAACACTGAATTACAAGATGATATTCAATGAAAACATATTTTAAGGGAAACATATGAAAACAAAGTACATGAAGACACACTTCTCTTCTAACAAAAGCAACATGATTTTTCTAAAATTGGGTCTATTTGTAGGTATTTAATTGAAATAAGATTTTATCTGGGAATATTTATGTGTAGCATGATTTTAAACTTTTCCTCAAAACTTGATTATTTGATACCCCAGTGTACTTGCAGAACAAAGTTAGACCCACTAACATTTAAAGTCAAATCCACCAAGGAGATGCCTTGATTCTTCTGTTCCCTGGATGGGGTTGCCCATAGAAACCTTACACCTGTCGTGTCAAATAAATACACTCAAATCATGATGGCTAATACAGAAACTCAATCTGACAATTGATACCAAAAGTTACAATTTATTAATTAGGGCCAAATCCAAATGAATCATAATCAACTAGTTTTCCTCATTTAAACCTAGCCTGCTCACATAAATTTTATTTTTAAATATCGATCCTAACTCAGTTTCAGGAGCTGAGTAGTTTTCATTCTGCTACTTAAGATGCTCTTTAAGGTGCATTAAAGCAACAGGAGAGGAGCATATAATTTGGCTGAGTCCCAAAAATGTCATGTTATACCTCAAGTAAAATACCACTGTAACTGTGTTCTGTGACCGACTTTTGTGCCAGGACTTACTGGTGAATTTGTCAATTAGCTCCAGATCAGTATCCATTGCAGGTTGTACACTGACCGGGGATACACAGGGTCTATTGGCATAATTGAACAAATGTAAGTAGTCGAGACCTCTATAATTCACCATTCTACGTAAGAAATGAAAACAATAAGAAACAAAATACTTGTGGAAAATGATGAAACAAAGGAACAATTATGTGGTGTATTTAAACTACAAAACAGCCAATTCTGGAAATGTGCAGCAACAGTAGTACCAACAAAACCTGCTGAGATCAACCCGCAGTGTCTCTTCAAAGGGCAGGCCCCATGATGAAGCAGAAGCCAGCTCAGTAACTCACTGCCTCGTACTATTTCATACCCTTCCCTGTTCACTTTCCCTTTTATTCTTACCCTCCCAAATAAAGTGTCAGCATATAGCCCTGGCCAGTGTGGCTCAGTTGGTTGGAGCATCATCCCCTACACAGAAGGGTCCCTGGTTCCATTCCTAGCCAGGGCACATGCCTGGGTTGTGGGTTTGATTCCCAGTCTTGGCGCAAACAAGAAAGCAACCAAACCAAATCCACTTAAAACTTTAAATCTCCTGATGATGGCTTCTCATTCCCCACAAATAAAATTCAACTTCCTAGCACCGAAGGCCCACCATACTCTGGCCCCAGCTATGACAGTAGCTGTTCCCATCTAGTCCCCTGCAATAACATGCCCTTAATTTAGCTGCACTCATTGACTTTCTGTTCCCCATACATTTATGCATGCTGTGCCATTTGCACAGAATACTGTTGCAATACATATGTGTTAAATGATTAAATGAGTCATCAAATCATTGCAGTCAACTAATGACTATAGTTTGTTTTTAAATGTCAATCTTTTTTTTTTCTCTTCTCTGTAGTTCACTATCAATTTTCATAGCTTTGGACATATGTTTTATACAGCATCTGCTCATATCTCTAAAATGGCTGTATGTTCTAAGGGGAAACCAAGTAGCCCAGCTAAGTAAAATGATAACTTCAATTTTCTATATAGTACTACTCTTCCATGAGTATGAAACAGCTGTTTTTTCCATTACTTGCTGTTTTCAGGTGATTCACTGACTGTGGCTTTCTGTTGTGCCCCAGGTGATTGTTTTTGCCAGAAATCTGAGGAGTGGATAAGTGAAGTATTACTTTTCCTAACACGTTTTCAAAATCCTAATCTATAACACACACATACAGTAGAAGGAAAAGAAAGGGGCACAAAACCAAATTGCCTTTTCTCTAGCCTGCATGTGGAAATCTCATTACACATTCGAAGACCTGAACATACATTAACCTCCTACATGGAAAACTGGAGTCAAAGATTCAGAAATGCTTCCTAGAACTTTGAAGGAAAAATTATCTGGTATTCATGGAAAATGACTACAAGAAAATAAAGTTTTCAGTCACTGTGTTGAGTCATTTTAACATGAAGACAAAAACAGGACTTTCAAATTTTGAAAGAAAGAAGTTATATATACATGAAGTTTGTATGGATCTATCCTTGTTGATTCGGTCTCTCAGAATACCAACATTATCTAATGCATCTCCATGTGTTCATAATGCATTAAAGGGCATCCTAAATTTTTTCTCATACCTCAAGGCACTTTGAAATGAAAAATTCTTTGAGTAATATGCCCTTCTTAGAAAACAGCTTCTTGTTTGCTTCTCTCTACCACCGTTTTCCACACTGTGACTGGTGGAAGGTCTACAAACACTTCTCTACAGTCAAAATCAATTGTGTACATGCAGTGAAGTTTTTTGTGGAAACTGGTTATTCAAAAACTGTCATTCCTATGTTCATCCTTAAAGAGGGATAACACCATAACAGTTACTAAACCCAACTGAAATGTCCTTGCCCTTTGAACAAAAGCTATGAGAAGTTGCAATTTTAAGTTACTTGCATTGGATATGAACATAACAAACAAGATATATGAGATGTTTAGCGTTTGTGACATTAATTTTACTTTGTGTAATGAGACACCACAGCAAATTTCTATGAAGGGGAGATACTGGGTCAATTCTACTCATTTAATATCACAGTGACCAATCCTGATGATTTTAAAAGTTGCTAAACATATTTAAGTACATTTACTCATAGGCTAGCTCATTATACCATTATAGGTCTTATATATAAGTTATCCTTTTGCTCTCACTATAAGTTCCCATGAAACATTTTGTGTATGAAGTGCTTCATTTCCAAGGGGACTCATTGAGTACACCTTGGCGTTTTTACGGCAGATGAGTAAGAAAATCAAGAAGTGAAAGATGAAGACGTGATGTGTTTGGAGTGACAATGAGATATAAATTAGGGTTCATAAAACAGGCTTTAGAGTTTTAAAGCAAACACATATATATCTGTGACCACAGAAAAATCAAAGTAAAACCCACTCATAGTTTACTGGGAAAAGTAGGTGTGGTAACTAGGCCTTAGAATATAGAAGAAATCATGATTTATAGTCACTATTACAGAAACAGAGAGGATAATTAATGCACGGCACTAATATTTGTATGTTTTTCCCTCGGTCAACATTTAGGGGGTTCAGCAAAATAAAGAAAGGGAAAAATCTATGAGAAAGAAATGACAGAAAACTTAGCAACATGAAGAAAAACAAGAAAGTAAAAAAATCATATTGACAAAGTCAGGTTCATTAAAAATGGCTGTCTTCAGCTCTCACTGGTGTGGCTCAGTGGATTGAGCACCAGACTGCAAAGCAAAGGGTCACCGGTTCGATTCCCAGTCAGGGCACATGCCTGGGTTGTGGGCCAGGTCTCTGGTTGGCGGTGTGCGAGAGGCAACTACACATTGATATTTCTGACCCTCTCTTTCTCTCTCCCTTCTTCTCTATCTAAAAATAAATAAAATCTTAAACAATAAATAAAATCGTTTTAAAAAAAATTTTAAATGACTGTCTTCAAGTAACACCTAATTCTATAGTACATATTCTACCACACATGTCTTTTGCAACTAGAAAAACTGTGATGAAGGTATTCTCCCCAAACTTATGTTAACAGCATATTACCTATTTTATGGCTATAATGAATCCTAATGCTAATAATAGAGAATTATTATTGACGGAATGCTTGTTATGATACTTCAGTAAGCAGAGGAAGCATTTTTGTATGTGGCATCTCCTAAAATGCTTTCCACCTCTCTATTAGGTGAGTATAGTTCATAGATGCAGAAACACACTCAGAGAGGAGAAGAAACCTGCCTGAGTTGCCTGAAACCAAGTGCTACAGTTGGAGTTTGAGTCTGTGACTCCAAAAATTGTGTGCTAGCCACTTTCGGCAGTTTGGGGTCACTTCCATATTGAATGCTGTACCTTCATGTGTATACTGTTGGGTTAGGGCAGAAGCACATGAGATTGGGTATGAATGCTGTTGTCTTTATAGTAAAACTGATCGATTTATTCCACAACATTTATTGAGCTACCATTTATCATGAGGAAGCATTAGAAATTATACGCCAAAGCATGAGAGATACAAAGATGGGAAAACATGAGGGTCAAGGCCTTTGCTGTCTAGTTGGGGAGAGTGGACAAGTGGACAGATGATCATGATTCAGAGTGGTACAAACAACCTGTGCTGTGGTGGCAACAGGAGGGACAATCAACCAAGTTTGGGGTTTCAGAGAATGTATCTCAAAAGTCCCAGTGAGACTTGTGAATGGAAAGAGGTAGATAAGCAAAGACAGGTAAGGGCAGCAGAAAGACTGACTTTGTAGACACAGAAAGAATCACATGTGAAGACCTAGAGAGGAAAGAGAAGACGATCCATAAAGAGGAACTGCAAGTTCAATAGTTAAGTGAAACTCTAACAATACTGTTCAGCTGACCATTGTTGTATCTCATCTGTTCGGGATAGGCAGAAACAATTTGAAACCCTCCACCCCAAGCATTTGAAAGGACCGTAGGCATAATTATTTCTGAATTAGCACACAGCAAACACAATGCATTATGACTGTGCAGGCAGCACCATTAGAAAGCCAGACTCAGAGCAAATTGTCATATAGCATATGTGCGTATCTTATCCAATTTGGGCGATGAGAAAACGAGGCCCACATGGCAGATGTTGGAATTGGCAGGCAGTCTGTGGCATGCTGCGTACATGATGGAGAAGGCAGCTAGGTTAAATTACACAATATCCCTTTCACCAAGCTTTTCTGCCCTACTATAGAATTGGAGGCAAAAAATTGCTCTTAGTATTATGGTTCTCAACTACACAACCATGCAAAGGACTTACTAAGCATAAAATTGTACAAGATTTTTCTGCCCAATTCAACATATACTTATTGGTCACCCACTGCATGTCAGACACTGTGTTATGTGCAGCAAAGGACCTGAAGATAGATTGTCATCTATTGGAGGTAAAGAAGACAGCACGTAACTAAACTTAAAATCCTGAGGTAGTGTTTAACGGCCTATGAGGAACTTCCAAAGGCTTCATGGAGGCGGTAAAGCATTTGAGCTGATCCTTAACAAGAACATAAAATATCGAGGTGGTGGGAAAATGTTGTAGGCTATAGGAATTATAATAATAATAATAACAACATAGATATTAATAAAATATAAATACATAAATAAAATAAAAAATAACAAAAACAACAATAAAATGTACCGGTTGTTGAGAGCTTACTATCTTCCAAAAAGTTTTCTAAACAGTTCTTATCTTTAGCTCATTTAGTCTTCGCAATTACTATCCACCTTCTACATGAGGAAAATAATTTTTAAAAAAATCAGAAGGATGAAACAAACTGCCTAAGGCCACACCACTGGTTAAGTATTAGAGCTGAAATTCAAAATAATGCAAGCTGATCGCAGACCATATCGGTTACTGCTCCCTCATAGTACATGAGCGAAGAAGCAGCAGTGGAAAAATATAACAATGTCCTGGAGCTGTTGGGGCAGAACATGCGATAGAACGAAGTGTTGAGAGAAGAAGCCAGAATATCTTGGGACCAGGTTATGAAAGGCTTTAAAAATCAGTTCATTATGGAAATAATGACTGGAATGAGTTTAGGAAGTAATGATGATTTTTGAGGTGACATAATGCAAACCACTTTGGGAATATCCTCTTAACCATACCGTGAAGAATGCATTTAGAGATAAGCACCCCCAAGTGAGAGAGACAAGAGGTGTAAGCAACGTAAACAGTTGTTCCTACTATGAGAGTAAATGAGGTAGAGAAGGAATGATACAGTCAATATTTGGTGCAAGAATGCCGCTCATTAACAGGAATATGAAACATTGCAAAGCCCATAGCTCAATTCCAGGCCCTAATGTTATTTACATGGTTGTTATTTCTTAGTTTTCCCAGTAAAGAGTTACCAGATGAGTTTTCTCATGTCATGACCAGAATAACTCATCTCAATCACAATTGTGCTTAAGAAAGTGTATAGTCCATGATAGAAAGTTACAAGTGCAAGTGTTCACAAAGAGGCCCTTAGCAGGATGGCTTTTCCTTGAGGGCTAAATGCACTATTGTAGTAACTTCTATTTCCCACGTGGCATTCAAGGGTGCCATTTAATGCATTACCACCTTACTTCAGCAGTAAATTAAATGTTACTCTAATGGCCTAAACTGTTAATTTATCTCCTGAAGTCTAACTTCCTATAACAGAATGACAGGTGTGGGAAGAATTGGGCACATGAGTTACCACCATGGAAAATGTGCTGCACTTGGAATGAGAAAATAATTTAATTCTTGGGGTCCAAGAGGCAGTATAGTGTAGTGGTTAAAAGTGCAGGATGTGGGTTACACTTCTTGGATTCAAATTTCAGCTGCAGCACTAATTATATGGACCTAGATACAATTGTATCTAAAGCTCTTAGCACATTGGCTGCAATATAGAGAATTTGATAAAAGATAGCTATTACTCTAAGAAGACTGTATAGAGTATGTACATCAAGAGCTCCAATTCTCATATTATTTCCCCATGGAGTCATTGGATTGTCTTTGTATTCATTAGAAGAGGCAACATATAAACTTTTCACATAATGGCTGCCTGATTTGGTTTTCATTTCGAGTTTGCCTTGCTTGTGTCAGAATGAGCAGCCTCTGAAACACCCTGTGTGCTGTCAGAGTGAGGAAATCAATACGCTTCTTCATGAACATTTCTGAGAAGGATCCAAATTTCATCTTTCCTTGTAGGAGGTGATGTAAGTTTTGACACCTGCAAAACTGATGGAATTGAACAGCACGCTTCAGTGGCATAGGTTTATCCCCCAGGATCAGAGCTCCAATCACCTAATACCTTCCATGTTAAGGTCATTACAGAGTCTAGGGGCATGACCCCTTGAGCCCATGGTAACCTCACTAGATGTTCAGTGTTATGACTCTTTATTTTGGAAAACAAAATGTAAGCAGAAAAAAATAGATAAGTCAGAAAAATCAATAAGCTATTGATTTTCTCACATTGTCTTAACCTGGAGCCTAATTGAAGGTCATTTTGTGTGTGTGTGTGTGTGTGTGTGTGTGTGTGTGTCCACCTCAAAGACTGAGTTTTGGATAGGCATCTTAGTTTCCTGATGCGCATGCCAAGCAGGGCTTATTGATATTCTACAGATGCTAACAAAAATAAAAATATTTCAGCTGAGGCAAACATTCTCTTAGACCCAAAAAAGATAAACTGCAAGATAATTTGGATGCTTATCAAGGGCCCAGATAAAAAGAGAGGATATCTTGACTGGGTCAGTGGATTGGACACAGGGCAGAAAGGAAGAGTTCGAGTGTTCTGTTTGCCATTAATCCAGAGCAGAATCTAAAATGATGTATTTATACGCCAGGGGACTAATGTGTACTTCCATCTTCAGTTCATGCTGTTCAGTAGCAGTAAATGAGTATGTTATCTTTATCTCGCCCACACCACATAGTGGTAAAACTCATGCAAAAATATGAGTTATTATGAGGCACCCAAAATAGGTAGAAGGAAAAGAAAAACAATATGGTTTCCTGATTCACTGCAATGAAGCTGTCTCCCCAATTCCTACCTCCCCCTTTCCAACAGCTCCATCTGCTTTTATAGTATCTATTAAGGTTCATAAATACTGTCCATGGAGCCCCTGCCTTACAGAGTCTCATAGAAGAGATTTGAAATGAAAAAAGGCTGGCTCATGTGCCTCATATATAAGTTTCTTTCCTTTCTTCCTTGAGGAAGAGGAAAGGGGGGAAAATGGGACAACTGTAATAGCATAATCAATAAAATATATTTTAAAAAACTGGATAAATAGAGAAAAGTAGAGTTCGTATCTGGATGCTATACCTACTACAGCAGTTCACATTTCGGGTGGGGTGGGGTTGTGAACTGCACTGGTAGGAGAACTGGCCACACACGTTCCCCACAACAGCTCCACTCAATTTTTCTAATTTACTGTAAAAAAAATTGCACCAAAACACCTCCCTGGAGACTGTGGTCGCTGCAGCAATATGGCAACAGCTTAGCTTAAATCATTTAACAGTAAAAAGTCTCTGCAACCAGTCCTTTTTTTCTTCTTTTCTCCTCTAGATTCTAATACATTGTGGCTGTGGCCTGTGCTTTTGGACTGATCTGCTGTCCAGCTGAATATCATTGAATATTCTAGTATACTGATCTACCACACAAAATGTTTTATGTTTTCTAAACAGCCAGTTGTTCAACTCTATTTTTAAAAACTCTTCACCCAGGATCAAAGGTCTACCTCTCTTCCTTTGTATCAGTGAACCTAGCAATTGCTTTGGCCAAGAGAGAAAATAAACCCTCATTTCCCCTTAGATTAAAAACAAGTTTCTAACCTCCACATAACATTGTTTAAAGAAAAACACTCCGAAAGGAAACAGTTGGCAGATGGATCCGGATACGGAACAGCAAAGTTGGCCTAATCAACAGTGTTGTGACCTGTATCGAATTAGGCTGATGGAGTTGCCCAGTTGGGGGAGTAGGGCATACATTATGTCACCATTTCACATTCATTTTCAGCATTCATGTACTGTCAGGCTCCAGTGATAAAGATGATCAAGTTGCTCTATACATGCAAGAAATTTGAAAGTGGCTCTTAAAGTTTCAATAAGTACACCTGAAGGTCTTTTGTATAATCCAGTGTAATTTAATGCTGGAACGATTCACCCTTGTATTATTGTATGCAGGAATAATTCTTGGCTTTGAATTCAGAATCCCCAATCTCCTTCATCCTTATATATTTGCACCCTCATTTCTAAAGTTTTTATGAAGGCCCAAACATTCTTCTGCTCTACCCTGTCAAACTATTCTCTGTGCAAAGTGATGTATGCACACTACACCTCCCTTATCTTCCACATCTGTGCCTACATTTCTTTCATGTGGAATGCTTTCTTTCTATGGATAAATTTACGTTCCTTCCCACCTTTAAGAGCCTGACAAAACTCTTCTCCCCTAAGAAGTCTTTTCTGATTGCTTCACTTGGTTTTCATACATGAATAAAAAGTGTACTGTTAGTATCATATCCTAGAGATTTTATTAGGTGGCCAAAGTCAACCTAAAGGAATTTCTCCTTCAGAAAAAAATTATGTCATTTTTCCATAACTCTTTTTTGACCTCAATTAGTTTTAAGGTAAAAAATGAATTAATAAACATGGTATATTTGCTTAACTGCTCAGTTATTATAATTTAAAATCTGAAGTTTGTTACAACTAGGTTGGATCTATGCTCTTTCTTGAGAAGGCATAGAATGTGATGGATCAAGCTGTTTCAATTGGCAACATGAATCCAAAATGAGTATGAGAATAAAAATAACAAAATTTTGTAAAATAAGACTGGCAGAAATATTTCTATTTCATTAGGCTAAGAGTGTATAAGCATCTTGTTCAGAAATCACTGAGCTTGTCAAAACGAGCTAGAAAGAAAACCAAAACCCAAAGCTTTATTTTCTCATTTGATGGTATCATGTGCCTTCCTTCCTCCCTCTCTTCCTCTCTTCCTTCTCTCCTTCTCTCCTTCTTTCCATCCATTCTTCCCTTTTCATTTCATAAACCTATATCAAGTACAGAACCTACTACAATGCAAGCAAACACTTTTATTTTAAGAATCAGCTTTTCAGATGTGACAAATTTTAGACAACCAAAGCAGTAACATATGGTTTGAATTTTTCTCCTGTCAATGCTACTTTATGTTATTTCAATAGTGAAAACAGCAAGTACAAATAAAGTTCGTTGGTATCAGACATGAAATATTTTCCTCGGTCAATTTAACTTGCTTCTTTTTTTCCTCTTTCTTTCTTTTCTTATTGTTTATGCTATTGCAATTGTCCCCACTTTTCCCACATTTAACATCACATTTCAGCTATTAAATTGAGATGTAAAATCTTAGTGCAGGACATAAGGATTTCTTATCTGAAATTCATGAGGAAATAGCCAGTGATTATACCCTAATGTTCCCATTTTATTTCCTGACATGCTACCACATATTTCCTGCTGTGCTGGGGGAAGTATTACAAGCCAAGAGCCACAGTGTCTTCTAGGTCTACAATCACAGAGAAACTCAGAAAAATCTACAGTGATATTTTTCTGACCCCAGCTTTGTTTCAGAAGCTGTGAAAGTAGCCAGATCACTAACAGCTAAAACGGCTATAGATGAGGGGGGACCCGAAAAAAAAAACAGGGATTATCTTCTGGAGGGTAAACTAAGTTAAATTAAACAATGTATCCTCAGAAACTAATCATTTGTAGACAAAAATATATGTGCATAAACATCATGGCAGGGTTATTTATAATGCTGATAACTCGAAAACAACCCGAATCTCCAACAATAAAAGAGTGGCAAAATAAAGTATGGTCATAAAATGTTAAGCAGCTGTCAAAAACATGTTTGCCTATGCCATGGGGAAATCTTTAGGTATATTCTTAAATAAAAACACAAAGATACAAATTTATATACACTGTAACCCTAATTTTTGTTACATGTCTGTTTGCTGTTTTTTATTGTGCACATACAATATATGCATAAAAATAATACTGGGAGGAACTAAACCAACGTATTAACAATAGTTATCTCAAAACAATGGGATTACTTTTTAAAGATTGTCATTATTTTTGTGATTATTTTGAAAACAAATCAACTTGCAGTTACTAATAACAAAGAAAGCCATGATTGGAGGGCTCATGTCCTGTGTTAACAGTTAAAATATACAGAAAATTATTTGAATGTTGCTAACCTACCCTGAATTCCAAATGGATATGGGTGCTGACCTTGAAGAGAGCAATCTCTCGCTTCATTAGTTTAAGAAGACACCTGTCTTCTGTCTTGTGTAATATCTAAACATCACTATGGTCAGTGGTAAAACCTACACATTAACAAACCTTCAGAGGCAAAACAGCCAGAACCATTGCACAACCAATTTTTAAGTGGAATTTTCTAGTGTGTGTGTGTGGGGGGGGGGGTTGTATATAAAGAGAAAGACAACTCAGCGTATCCATCTTTGATCAGTTTTCTTTGTAGGAGAGAAAGTATAATTCAAACAAAAGTCTAATCTAAAGAGAAATTATTCTATTTTATGGTCTGTCAGTGAGGTTAAGAGTCAGAGATAGAAGACTGGACCGGATATGTCGCAATTATCTCCATGTCAAAGCAAATCCTTAAATCTGAGATATATAGAGTTCTGTTGTAAAAATGACACTCACTACTTTTCATTGCTCTACAACATTAGCTCTTCCCCCCAGAGTTAAGCAATATATTTTTCTAGCAACCTAAATCCCATTATTCTAAATACATGGCTAATTTATCATTTCTTTAGTAGTAGACAATTTAAAAAAATAATATTTAATGCCAATATCAAGTACCTGAAATCCAATATGAATGGGCTAATACATTTGGAATTGACTGCCTCATTGATTAGCGTTGACCTAATGAGCATAGATACTGTTTCATGTAGGTTATTGTATTTAAGGTAGACGAGAGTTTCTGTTTCCCATTTAACAAATTTCTTCAAGAACATGTAGCTTCCCAGTATTCAAAATGCTCAAAACAGCAATATAAGCCTTTGGACTGAAGTTGAGAAGGAACTCTAAGAACTTAAATTTCACGATGGTTTTCTCAATAGCAATTTCTACTTCTCAATCCCTTCACCTGTTCACTGAGCCCCCAAACCCCTTCCCTTCTGGCAAACAGCAGTCTTTTCTCTGTATCTATGTGTCTGCTTCAATTTTTTTGTTTATTCTGTTCATTAGATTTCACATGTGAGATCATATGATATTTGTCTTTCACCACATGGCTTATTTCACTTAGCATAATGTTCTCCAGTTCCATCCACACTGTTGCAAAGGGTAGGAGCTCCTTCTTTTTTATGGCTGAATAGTATTGTCTACATAGTGCCATAGAGTCAATAATAATGTGATAACTATGTACAAGGCAGGTGGATATTGGAAATACTGGGGAGAACACTTCGTAAAGTATATGATTGTCTAACCACTATGCTGCACACCTGAAACCAATATAAAGTAACACTGAAATCAAACTGCAATTGAAAAAATAAAAAACAACAAATTTCACATTAGTTTTATTGCTGATACAAAACTAATAGACAATTCAGAATTAGTCACACCTCAAAAATCCAAATCTATGTAACTTCGAATATTAACCATTACTGGCATACGTGTAGACAGCTGAATTTGATAATTTGGAGCAAATAAAAATTTCCCCAATTTCTACTTTGTTGAAATAAGTCAATGAATTAGAAAATGTTAACAATGAATGTGTTTAATATTAAACACATTATTAAATCGATATTAAATGTCAATTATATTAGATATTTCTATTCATCCTCAAAATGTACACAGGGTCCATCTCAAGGCATGATAGTAGAAACATTATTAGAAGAAGCAGAGAAGGAAATTTGCCCAATGCCTTCATGAGGCAAACTGTTAAGATCTGGGTGGCAGATGCCAGCAGGGCTCCGGAGCACAAATCCAATGCTGGTCATTACAGACGCTGCCATAAGTCAGTCTCCTTTCAGAGCCTTGCTGTAACTCACTGTGCCACAGGATAATAGCACATATAGAAAGAAAGAAGACTGTGCAATCTCTGCTCTAACCTTTCTTACTCACCTGACTTTCTGTGGTCACTGTTTTGACACCACCGTAATTATAATAACTATATCATAGGAGGATGACACCCAGTATATCAAAGGAGAGAATAAGGAGCTACATACAAGCAGGATTTTCATTTCAAAGTTACTAGAGAGCCTCCCATTCCTTGGAAAATGGGGATAGTAGAAGCTAAACATAATGCAAGCTTGGCCTCTGAGCCGCCAGGCCAGGGCCACCAGCCTGCTCTGATTGACTGAACCTCTCTCTAGGATGGGCTGCCATCTCTCAGGTGTCAGCCTTTCATTTGTAAATCTATTTCAGGTGAGCACACAAAGCAGACACTAAAGTCTGAGAGTTCAAGATTTTAAGATTTGTTTTCCTGAAACTGTCAGCTAAATGGCTCCACTTTTCTCTTCCAAGGCTTACAAGCTGACAAGACTGACAGGCTTGCTGTCTTCCTTCTTTCGAATGGACACAGCCAGTTTGGGAAAGTGCACTGCATATGTTTATGCAGGTGATGCATTCTATTCTTAAAGCTGAAATAAGTAGATATCAATGAGCCCCTAGCCCCATGTACACAGCAGACCTACCTAGCACAGGGACTGTCCTCTCAGTCACTCAGGGTGGCATCATCATCTTCCAGAATTGCCACCCTCAGTTTTAAAGAACGCTTCCTGTTACAGAACTGGACTGTTATTAAAAAGTGTAACTATCGACCACTCAGAGAGACTGGGAAAGAGATGGGTGCACTTGGGGTTTAAGGATTAACAACTATTGAACATTTACTATGTCCCAGGCTCTTTATATGTACCATCTCATTGAAGCCCCCAAACTGTCCTAGAGACAAATATCCTTATTCTCATTTTGTAGATGAAAGCACAAAGCTCACAGATGTCATAGAGCATGCTAGCAGCAGAGTCGGCATTCAAACCCAGATTTGTCTGGCTCTAAACCTCGGACACTCTTCACCAGACCACACCAGTTCTTGGATGTATACACAATGAAGCATTAGAGCTATAAAAATGGAAACAGTATAAATCATGCCACCTGGCCATGTTTTTTCTAAAGCACTTTTGTTCCTCTCATCTCATAGCAGTATTAAATTTGGAACTTTACCACAATTTTTGTTCCATTTTAATCCCAGCACAAATGCAAAGTCAGAGGGAACATCAAAGTATTAAGGAAAACAGAACTTAAACATGTTTTGAGATGAGGAGTATGTGCTACTGTATTTATCTCAGTATCCCCAGTGCCAAGCATGAGTGTTAACTCATGATAGAGGTTCAATAAAGTTTGAGGGAGGAAGAAAAATATTCTGGGGCTGATCAAAGACTTCCCTTAGTAGTGGAAACATGTGGACACTTAGCATGGACAAAGATTTGCTGAGAGGGATCCCAGTGCAGTGTTGGGGGCGTAAACTCTGCATCCACACAGGGGTGACTGGATCACGACTCACATTCCCAACACACACACTGATGACAATAAAGTCAATGCCCCAGCCAGAAAACTTAGGGAACAGCAAAGGCATTGTTTCCTTCATTGTTAACCTCTTAGAAACGGCACACACCATTCTTCGATACCACAGAGAAGCGTATAAAATACTGAAGCATGCCCGGCTGGTGTAGCTCAGTGGATTGAGCGCAGGCTGGGAACCAAGGGGTCCCGGTTCGATTTCCCGTTGGGGCACATGCCTGGGATGCAGGCCAAGTCCCCAGTGGGGGCCACGTGAGAGGCAACCATACATTGCTATTTCTCCCTCTCTTTCTCCCTCCCTTCTCCTCTCTCTAAAAATAAATTTTAAAAATTAAAAAAATAAAATACTGAAGCATATAAATACTGATTAGAAAATGAATTAATGTAACATACCATACCAAAAAATATATAGAAAGTAGAAGTGATCAACTCAATACACTGAGAAAAGTCTTGTACCAAAATCCAAAACCTTTTTTATGATAGACAGACTCAGTAAACTAGGAATAGAGAGGAATCTCTTTAACATGGTATAGAGTATCTAAAAATCCTACAGATAATACCGTAATAGTCAACAACTGAATGCTTCCTTTGATGTCAGAAACAAAGGCAGGAACACAGTACTGGAAGCTGTAACCACTGCAGTAAGAAAAAATTAAAGGCACATAGATTGTAAGAGAAGAAATAAAATTTTCTCTTTTTTGTAGATACCAAGAAAATCCCAAAGAATCTACAAATATGCACTTACACATCTCTGAGAATTAAAAAGCGAGTTGTTAGTTCACAAAATATAGCAACCAGGAAAAATTAATGTAATTACTATATACTAACACTGAGCTTGTGGAAACAAAAACACAATACGATTTACAATCACTCCAAAAAATGTCACAGTTAGGTATAAATTTAATAAAACACACACAGAATCTGTGCTCAAAATGTTAAAATGCTGATGAAATTTAAAGGCCCAAAGAAAAGTACAGGCGCACTATGTACAGGAACTGAACCACTCAAACAAGTAAAGTGGTCAATTTTCCCCAAAATTGATCCATAGGGTTTTAAAGCAATCCCTATCAAAATCCCCCATGTTCTCTGTAGAGATACACACGATTGTTTTGAAATTTATATGGAAAGGCACGGTTCCTAGAAGAGCTAAAATAACCCTGAAAAAGAAGAATCAAGTGGGATATTAAGACCTAATATTTACCTATAGTATTCAAAACAGTGTGCCATTAGGGGAGGTACAGACACATAGATTAAATGAACAGAATAAGGAACCCAGAAATAGACCCAAGCAAGTATACCCAACTGATTTTTGATGAAGGGGCAAAAGAGATTTAATGGAGGAGGAATAAGACTTTTCAACAAATGTTTCTGGAGCAATTGGACATTCATTCAAAACAAAGGGTGTTGCTCGAAACCGCACTCAAAAAAGATCACACACATTTGTAAAACATAAAACTCTACAATTTTCAAAATAAAATAGGAAAAGATTTTCAGGATCCAAAATCAGAAAACTGCAGAGAGTTTAGACTTGACACCAAAAGCACTAGTCATAAGATGAAAAAATGGGTAAGTTGGACTTGATCAAAATTGAAAACTCTTGCTCTCTAATAGACATCCGTTAAGAAAATGAAAAGAATCTACACAGTGGGAGAAATATCTGCAACCACATCTCCAACAAAGAAATCTATATCTAGAATATATAAAGAACTTACACATTTCAACAGTATGAAAACAAAAAATCCAGTTAGAAAATGGGCTAAAGGTATATGCAGACAGATCACTTAAAAGGATATACAGATCACCTGGCTGATGTAGTTCAGTGGATTGAGCGCGGGCTGGGAACCAAAGGGTCCCGGTTGGATTCCCAGTCGGGGCACATGCCTGGGTTGCGGGCCAGGTCCCCTGTGAGGGCCATGTGAGAGGCAACCATATATTGCTGTTTCTCTCCCTCTCTTTCTCCCTCTCTTCTCCCCTCTCTAAATAAATAAATAAATAAATAAATAAATAAATAAATAAATAAATATTTTTTTAAAAAGGATATACAGATGGTAAATGAGTACATGAAAAGATACAGAACATCATTAGCTCTTAAGGAAATGCAAATTTAAGCTGCAATGCGATATTAGTATACACCTACTAGAATGGCCAAAATAAAAAATAGTCAAAACAACAAATGCTGCTGAGGATGTGGAGAAATTGCATCAATGATATAATGTTGGTGACAAAGTAAAATGGTATAGCTACTGTGAAAAACAGTTTGGCATTTTTTATAAAACTCAATATGTAATCATAAAACCCAGAAATTGCTCTCTTAGGAATTCACCAATTCCAGACAAATGAAAATCATACTCACCCCAAAACCTGTAAAAGAATGTTCGAGTCACTTAATTCATCATAACCAAAAACTGGAAGCAGCCCAGGTGTCTGTTACAGGGTGAACGGTTAAAAAAGTCCAATATCCATACTGTGAAATATTAGTAAAAACTGAGTTGCTGAATAGTAACAATCACATACATTAATTATGAACTGGTGATAATATAGGGGCAATCAAAGCAATATGAATAAATGTTTAAGCACTATACTCCCAACAAAGAACATCTAAAAAAACCGAAACCGTATTGCTTCTCAACAATCTTCCACTTCATTAGTCATTTCTAGTTGGAGACACTTTGGAGCTGACTAGCATCTCCTTTTAGCTTTCTATGACTTCGTTTTAGAATGAATCCCTTTTACATCATCTAATATGTGGTCCATGTACTCATCAAAACCACTGACAGCCCTGTATCCACACATTCACTTGCTCATGAGGCCACAGCTGAATCCGAGATCTATTTTGCAACTATCTGAGGATGAGGGTGACGGGCTGATCATCACCTTCTGCAGTTTTTGGCCCTGGCCACAGTGCACCATAGTGGAAGCTGACAGGCAACCTTAGTTTTTAAATGTTTAAAGCTTGTAACATATTTTAGAAACCACAGGTGCACTACAGGTAATTTCAGGGCAACAATAATAAAAGCTCAGATTTATTGTTGTTATGAGCAAAACACGATGAAGCTCTTTATGAATATTTTATCTCAATGAATTCCTACATCCTACTTAATCCTTGTGAATTCAATGTTATTATTATCCTATTTTACACATCAGACAGAAGGCTCAGGATTTAGTGACTAAGACAGGATTTGAACCCAGGCGTGTCTCTCTCCAAGGAGAAATTTTCTACGTGTGGGGTGGGCAAATGTAGGGTTATAGTAGTGTAATAGCACAAATAAATACAACCATAATTAATAAATAATGTAAGAACTGTGTTTCTCATAGTCACAACTGTAAAAATACTTGGGCCCACTGCTGCATGTAAGCAGCATACTGAAGTACCCCCTAACAGCATGGCATGAGGATGGGGTTCGCATTTTGGGCTACCACGATCTGATATAGAAAAGAGTTGAAGGTACTTAAAACATGATTTTTCCCAGATGAAGCATTACTATAATTACCCTTGGATGTAAATAAATACAATAAGCAGCAATGCATTAGGATGTCTCCAGTAAAAACCTCCTATTGTAGTTCCTACTGTGAAGACATCCCTACATGAGAATTTATGTCGCAGTTTATGAGAGTCCAGTCCACAGCTTTTGAAAGCAAGTCCTTTGAAAGAGTATGCTACTTCAATCTTTCTGATTTGAGACAAATGATAATCTTCAGTAAATAGTAAGAGGAAGAGTGCTCTCAAATATTGAATTCCTTCAAGTCCTGACTCCGACCTCTGTGAAAGCCGGCCGTTCTCAGTCACTGCATGTAGAGGCACAGATGGTCTCACAGGTAGCTACTACGGTGCTGTTAACAGCTTTTTCTGTTAATGAATGGCTCTCGCTGCAAAGCACAGAGCTGTGGCTGTTCATGGATGAGGAGCAGAAGCGCTGGCGCGCCCCTGCTTCTCTTTGATCACGTGGGGAAGCTCACTGGGCTGGAAGATCTGGTTTGAATAATTTATTAATAATTTGGAAAAAAACTAATTAGGTTTGCGTGTGAATCTAAAGTTAAAGCTTCTATGGGAGCCCAGAGGAATAGAAGTACAAGAGGAAACATTTTCAAAGACACTGAGTCTGTGTTTCCCCGGTCCCATCTGCCCTCTGATGTATATAACCCTCTCCTCTCACCTTCCCACTCTGATTCTTCATTTCTTTCTCTCCACTCCTTGCCACTTCTCTCCTCCCCTCCCCTCTCCTCTTTGCCTTGCCTTCTCTCTCTGTCCCCTCTCTCTTTTCAAGAGGCATGTAACAGGGAGGGAATAGAAGTAATCTGTGCCTGCACACTAAGTTCATGGCAAAGCTAGGAGTACAACTCAGACAGCAAATGATAACAGAAGGGCATAAGAAAGGTAAAAACATGGAGTGGCTTTTCTCCTCATACGCTTCACTCTGAAGTCTGTCTGTAATGCCTCTGCTCTATTATTTGCTGTCCCACCAAGACCCACGGTGGTTAACTGGGATTCATAACTGGGTTATAGCTAGAACCGAGACTGTAGATGGTGCTGGTACTGGTAGTTTGGGAAAGTTGATACTGCCTGTCAAATCCCTTGGTCATCAAAGCTATTTGTATATAATGTTTCAAATTACAATCCAACTGCAATGATCCCAGGCTAATATGTGAGTTTAGATTTCCTTAACTGATTCCTTTCAGCCAGAGAGCCCATGAAAACCTGAGAGCTCTTCATTTGAAACGAAGCCCCTAGGCCACACGATCACCATGTGTGCCCACGTCTGCGATTTCTTCCAGTTAAACTACAGGCCCAATGAGAATTTCAATGGCAGAGTGTGCTGGTCAGAGCGTTCTGATTCAAACAACATATGTAGTTTTTCCGGGGATGCCGCCTTTTCCTTCCCACTTGCAAATGTGAGATTCAGTAAATTCAGTCTGAGTGCAAACGTTGCAACTTTATTCCATCTCTACTTTTCACAAAAGAATGCCACTAGAATGATCCTTTCTTGGACTCATTTCTCCAGAGTATACAGCACTCAGTAAGGTAGGTAATAATAGTAGCTATTATCACAATGAGTACGTACTGTGTGTTGGACACTGCTAAACCTGGATTAACTCAGTTAATTTTCATGAAGCAGGTTCTATTATTAAACGCTTATGCAAATGGACACACTAAGACGCCAAGATGTTAAGTAATTTGCCCAAGGCTACAGAGTTAATAAGCGGAAGTAGCAGGGTTTGAACGTGTGTTTGTTGGCTTCTAAAATCATCTTTGCTTCTAAGGAGGATGTTATACCACCATGAAGCCTTTTTGAACCCGTGTGATTGTTGACAGCAGCAAAGAAAATGCAGCAAATGGAGCCTCAGCACTTAGAAGCAGTAAAAGGACATCACTCTGTGCACAATTCCCCACTGAAGAGCAGGCCCAAGGGAAATTCCCACTCAATACGTGTTGAAGAATCATGAGGAAAACTAGTTTTAATTTTAGAGAAGCTATAAATAAAAATGAAGCACATTTAGGTTTTAAAAAATCTTTAAAATGATTATTATTGCCCAGTTTTATTAATAACAAGGGTAGTTCAGTTAAAGTTATAAAACCTGAGATTTTTTTCTGCAAATATTTCTTACTTGCTGAAGCAGTCTTTTTTTAATAAGGCAGGAGCTAAAAGCATACCAGAGTAAAAGAAAACTATAAATATTAAAATGCAAAACTATTATGGCAAGAGTACAAACTTGTCTCAACGAATTGCTTGGCTTTAAAATCTGCACTAACTGGATTTTCTTATTAAAGGTTTATTTGAAGAAAAGTCCCATTCCATTCCGTGTGAATACAGTTTTTACAGTAACAGCCTGTCTCTCACAATTAATTGCTGCTTGTCTTCTTGGATAGAATCATTTGCATAATTGTGATTCTTTTCAATAAAAAAGGATTACATAATATTGGAGAAACAAACATCATAAAATTTAAATTTACACGAAATTAAAGGAACAAATGTTCAATGGTAACAGAACTATTACCATCCAGCCAAAGAATAAAGTATTTAACATTATAGCCTATGCATTAAGAGAAAATCATTTTAGATTACACCACTTTTCAAATGTCATTCAAATTTAAAAATTTCTATCTCATTTTGAAATTACAGTATTGAAAGGAAAATCAGTACTACCATCCATAAAGTAATGTATATCATAAATTATGGCAGGAAGCGGGAAGCAGATATTTCAGTGTACTTTAGAAGGGGACAGAGTAGAAGCCCGGGTCCGCTTGGATCAAAATTGGGTATGTTGGTACATGAGCTCTTTATTTCTCTGCTGTGTTTCAGCCCCCCGCACACTTCTGGCACTCAAAACCAGTGCCCAACCATCCAATACGCCTCAGTCCCTCCTCCCTCCCATCATTGCCAGGGGCCAGCGCAGGCGTTACTCCAAGCCAGCACTGAGGAGCGCCGCAGCTGTGTCGCAGCTACCAGTCCACTTCTAATGAAATTGCTGGGGACGTAGCCAGTAATCTGGCTGTGCCCTTGACAGACACAGCGCCAAGTCACCACGCACAGTGCTTGTCCGTCCTTTGTTAGACCAGCGTTGGCAGGCATCCTCCTGTTAACCACTCAGCTCCCACACACCACCTAGGGATGATTTTCCTTTATGGAATCACTTGCTTTCAAGTCACAGAATCTGGTTGGCACACAAATTTCAGCAAAGAATAAGGGGAAGAAATGCCTCTTAAAGAATTAGTTTCTTTCTAGAATTTTATAAAGCTCCTTCTTTTCCTCAATGCAGGGGTAGACCAGGACAAATAAACTGTCCCAGCAGAATGAGATGAGTCTCAACAGGGCACCGGCTGGCAAGGTGCGTGAAGGCAGAGACTTGCTGATTTTGCTAGGACTCTGCATGACTATGAATGAAGCTCCAGAATAAATAAATACATGAACAGATGATACATAACTGTGCAGGTTCTCATATCCCAGAATCACTAGAAGATTAGAATTGCATCCTGACATATGAAGACTGATGCCGCAGTGGTTTACAGAACAGACTGTGAAGGCAGAAACACTTGAATTACTTCAGTCCCTTAGACTGTCTGTTCCTTACTTTCCTATGTCCAGTGGGAGTAACAGAAGCATGTATATTATAGGGATGTGCAGAGTATTAAATAAAATAATGCATGTATGGGAAACTCTTGGGCATTATTACTATTGTTGGGAGATCAATGTCTGGTCTAGTTTCAAATGCCTTTTAAAACCTGTACACATAAGATGAAATTGCCATTCTTACTCCCTTTTATAAAAATCATCATTCAGAGAACATTGAGTTCAACTTCCATTTATTTGTACAGGTCTATCTATTTACTTCTGTGATGGACAAGTTTCTCTTTTGCTGTTTGTCCTTTTTATCCCCCATATTCCCACGGCTTGGTCATATGTGCTTTTGGAAGAGCCACAGAATGCATTTCTGTAATATGACTTTCTTGGGAAATGGATTATTCATGAAATATAAACACCTAAAGGATTCAGCAGAAGAGCACTTACATATGTTTCATTGATTTGAAAAGGCAATCAACCTCAAAGTCGCATCTGCATGGGCCATAGAAATTGTTGTGTTTCTAACAAGAAGATATTCTTTGCTGTCTTTTCAAATAAAGCTACAGAGAGACTTATATCCTTGACATGTCATTTTTTAAGTCTGAATCACTGGGTAAAATCTTGAAACTTTTGAGATATTAGGGGAAATGTTTATTCCTCAATACTCTGGCTCCCCTGAGTAGGGGTTAAACCTCTGCCTGTTGCCCCACACCTTCTTCCTTACTACTGATATGCTGTAAATTACCAGGTGGGCAAAATATAGCCACTGGTCCAATCTCTTCCCCTATTCACACTGACTGCTGTAAGGCAGCAACTCTAGGTAAGCGGTATCCTCAGCAGAACCAAGTTCCCTGTCGGGGGGGCAGTCCCAAGATGAGGGTGGGTGGGTGTCAAGCCTCAAACATAGCTTAGTAATAAATGTGGTGCTTTGATCTCTACCTTGTGGGCATTATGTTTATTGTTCATTTAGTTTTGAATATGGGTCAATAATAAATATGTCTTCCTTTCACCTAGACATCTGAAACCTTATTTCTGCAAAAGAGTTCCAGTCCAATTCCTTCTCTGTGTGTGAGTCTAGGGTAGGATCATAGGAACACTGTTATTTCTCCTGGCCACTGTCCTTCAAATTACTACTGCAGCTCTGCACATTCTCATGTTCCCATGCACGACTAAGGCGCATGCCCGATGCTTGTGCAAACTCAGATAGCTCAGCTCCTACAAGGAACAAAACCAGCACCTATGGCCAGTGTGAGACCCTCACTTAAGAAAGGTTCCTGCGCTCTGTTTGCAGCAGGAAAGGAAAGCTATTGTAGCCCTGCATGATTTCAAGGCCCCTTGCCTCCAAATGTGTAGTTTCTTTAGAGATAAAAATTAAGAAAAATGACAGACCAAAAATGTTATCTGCACTTTCCAAGGACAAATCAATCAGTCTGACTCCAGAGACTACACTCTTAAAACCTATATCGTCTCTTCCTAGTATCTTCCCAGAAACAGTGGATTGAAAAAAGGTTATAGGAAAGATTTTTCTAGGTTTAAAATGTGGTAAGACTTTTGCACCCCCACAAGACAAGCTGTCTAAAAGCCTCAGTCTATTGTGATAGCACATATCTTAACATTTATTCAAACAAAATAAAACTATACTTAAGATCAAAGGAGTAGCTTCTAATAGCCACCAACAGATGGACAAAGGAGAGAAGTACCAGAAGCCCAAATACTTCAACTAGTGTATTATGATTGGTCAATTCACTTTGCAGCGTAGAGAGTGTTCCATTGACCAGTGATTTATATAAAATATCAGCCTAAGACCAAAAAGGAAGGAAAACATTAAAGAAGCAATAAAGGAACAAAAGAGAAAAGTGAGGTATATCGGCAGCGGTTTGAAGCAGTTGGGAGGCAGGAATAGCAAAAAGCAGCAAATATCAGAAACAAGAGTGGCCACAATAGAAAGACAAGATACAACCTGCTTGGCACTGTCCTTAGTCCTGGCACCTCATTAATGTCACTTTAGATATAAGGAGCAGATGACCGCATATAATGTCACCTGGAATCTCCATGGGCACAAACTGAACTACATATAGAATAAGCAGTAAACCTCAACCAATACCATGTTCAACACAGCTGAACTGAGTGCAGCATGGAAATAAATCATTAAACAACCCCCTCAATGAAGGGCAAAGAGCAGAACCGTAAAATAGTTACGAGGGGAAAGGAAAAACAATCAAGAACTAAAAGCCCAGGAAAGGATTATAGATCTGAATGATATTTACAAAAAGAAGTAGCATTTATTGACAATTCCGTAGGTGTCAGGTACACCATTAAATGTTTTATTGCAACATGTATTTAATGCAGCAAACTTGCAACTTAACTACTGTTATTACACCCACTTTACAGAAGAAACTGAATCGTTGAGAAGTTAACAAACTCAGCTCTGTCTGACTTCAGAATTCACAGTCTTAAATACTATATTGTCTTTTCTCAGTGCCTCCCCCCCAAAAAGTAGTGTTTGATTTTTAAAACAGATTTTGAATCATTAAAACTCTGGATATTCAAATTATAAGACCCAGGCCATATCCTGTGTGAATGGTTCTTAAAGGTCTCCTCTTTGTCCCAGTGAAAGACATTTATTAGGCAATATATTTGACCTAATTGTGTGACTTTTCAGAAGGATGACTTTGACATTTCAAAGTGAGATGGAGCATTAGAAGGCCACATATAGTTGGTATTAAAAAAAAAGACAGCAATTTATGATGCTGCAAAAGAATGTAATTTTTTCCAGCAAAAGAGAGAGTGAAAAATTACCTGAATATATTACGTATTTGCAATGTTGATAAAACTGAGTGGTTTTGGCAATAGTTGCTAACTCTGACTTTTGTAAGAATCTGTCAAAGAATCATTTCCATACACATCTACAACCCCCTGCACACACAGATGCACAGACACACACAAGTTAGGTCTTGAAAACTGCACTTAAAACTCTAACCTCGCAAAGGACTCTGGGTGAACAAAGTGGGATGTGGGTTCAATTGCTTCCACTTTTAGAAGCTTGGAACTTAAATTTAAAACCCAGGCAAGGTTTTTACAGTGGCATAGGTTAGAAATTTAGAAGCTGCCTTCTGTATATTTCAGAGTTGAGCAAATGATTAAATAGATGGAGAATAATAGGAGCTCAGTTTCTCACTGTTGGAAGAGATACAAATATGAAAAGGAAGGATACTAAAATGTATCCTATCTTACTGAATTGGAAATAAAAAGTATTAGTGGGAGTGGGAGAAGGAGGGTGGGTGAAGGAGGGTGGGAGGGAGAGAGAGGGAGAAGGGGAGAGGGGGGAGAGAGAGGGAGAGGGGGAGAGAAAGGGAGGAGGAGGGAAGGAAGGAGGGAGAAGCAAAATACTATAAACAACTGGTCTTATACTGTTCTTAAAACTTTTCTGTAAATAGAAATGTACACCAAAATAAACACTTAAACAAAAACATCCTCACGCAAGATAGTTAGGATCCCATTTTGGGACTTGAATGCTTTTGACCATCCAGTGTATGAAGGCATTGAACCTCGAATCTAGGCAGGGGTCCAAGCATACAGTGGGTAATAAAGAAAGCAAGTTATTAACACAGACTGATAAAAAGAAGACCTCAGTTGACAAAAGCAGAGTCATAAGAGAACCAGCAGCATAGCGAACTGAGTGCTGAGTAGATAAATTACTAGTGCAAAGCTCTTTGTAGTCCTTCTGCCAAGTGACAAGTTTAAGCCAAGATTCTGAACATACATGTAGGAGTCACGTGGCCCTGCCACACTAAGGAGGCTGCATGGGCTGGTTTGGTGGCAGTTTCAAGCAGCTGCACTGGAAGAGCCTGATTCAGCTGAAACTCCCAAGAGAGAAAATTTGGACAATGTAATCATTAAAGTTTTCAAAAACATCACGCTTTGCCTCTTTCAATAGAGCATAAGCCAATGCATGGATGGAGAAAAACATTTTTTTCTTGTCCTATTATCTTTTGTGTCCTTTAGAACCAGAAAACAGTAAAGAAGCTACCTTTATATTCTCAGTTCTCAATTACAGTTGCACTTTGAAATTACCAGTTTTTTTTAAGTTACCAAATGCCTGTGTCTCACCCCCAGAGGTTTATTTCATTGGTAAATAGATATTTTTTGATGTCCTCAGATCATTCTAATGTTCAGTCAGGGTTGAAAACCACGGGTCTACACATTGTTTGATAAAATATTGTTTCTGAACCACCTGTATCTGAATTATCTGAAGCATTTACTGAAAATGCAAAATCTTGATTCCACCCCACACTGACAAAATCAGGATTTGGGGGGGGGCATTTTATAGCCAGTTTCCAAGTGACAGTTTTGTTCACCAAGTGTGGGAACCACTGAGCTAAGTTCACTTTTAAAGTTAGTTGTCCAGGAAATACAATTTTTTTACCACCTCTCTGTTGTCAGAATGTTACCTCACTAGTCCTATGACACAAGGTGATTTTCAGAATGTAATATATTATGACAGATGAAATTTCTTGGAAAAGTTGATACATTATGCAGGGATGATACACGCTCTTATTCTGCTTTTAACACAGAATATGGACATGTTAATATGTCATTGCTTGGGATTGCATTAGAAGTCAAATATTATAGAAGGCTTGAGAAAATGGAGATGTGTTGTTTTATCTACAGGACTGCTGCCATCTCATAGTGATGAGGAACAATTTGTCACTCTTGAGATATACTCTCCAGCAGAGCACAATTTCACAAATTCTTGAAATGGCGATGGCAGAGTTTTCCTATATTCTGGTAGCAAATAACATAAGAGAATTACATATCAGCTGATAAGGATTAAGTCCATGATCTGTTCTGTATAGGATGAACAAATAAGAGATAGTGTTCTGAAATCTGTAGCTAAATCAAGAAGAAATTAAGATGCTAAAGAAGACAACCACTTGGTTTTAGCATTCAGTCCACTAAGTAATATAATTAATTGTGCATAAAGACGGCTGTATTATGAACTCAGGATGTTCATTTATGGAACCTCTATGCACAGAGGTCAGAGACTGAAACCAACACCATATTTTCAAGCCTCCAATGATGACTGAGTCACTAATAAAAATCACACAACAGTAAAACATATTGAATGAGATATCACATTCTTGGAAACTTGTACAAAATGAAATCAGTTAAATAAAGCTCTGGCACTCAGAGAGTTAACTTCTGTTATATGGAAATCTTAGTTACGCAAAATGTCTTGTCCGCCTTAGTTCTTGGGGTATAAATTTCATAAATCGAGTGAAGAGAACATACTGGGATTAGCTGTTCTCACTATCACCAAGTAATTGCATTTCCTTTGCTTCATTTGGCTACACTAATGTGTCCTAAGAAAGCAAGTAGTTTAACTCTTATTTATGCTCTCAAGAGTTAAGCAATGCACAAAGACATTTAGCATTCTCCCCAAGTATTCCAGTTCTACGTAACTCCATCCGGGAACTGTCATAAAGAAAAACGAACACGTTTGCAATCATCATCTTTAGATTTCTATTACCACAAGTATGTTTTTCTTTTATTTCACATTATCCAATGTTTACAAATTTCAATCTATAAATTTGGAGGAGGTGAACCGGGATTTATGATGTGGAATGTGAACAAACTTTATAGCAATTCAAACATGTATTCATGTATTGTGCTTATAATTTGCAAAATATTATTCCATGAAACTGGACGCCAGTCTTTCATTCCAATGAATACATTGTTTACACAGCTAGGTATATGATTAATCTTTTGTAAAATGCATAATCTATGTTTTCAGACAGGGTTTTTAACTAAAACTATGTAAATGTACATATGTAAATTGCCTACATATGTAAATTTATCATGGATATTCGGTGATTGACAAAAATATAGATTAAAACATTCACGGAATGGAAAACTAGTGAGGAATTGGGAAAAAAAGCAGTACTTGATCAAGTATAGGTCAGTGTCTAAAATCAAGGCTAGCTACTGAAACCACTCAAAGTTGATTTGGTTCAAAATATTTTGAACGTTTTCAAGGGATAGAAAGTCCAGTGCTTTTAACAAATAGTTCTATAAACAATTGAGAGAGGGAAACGGTTCGTGATTGTTAGCAGATGTTATCAATGTGGTTTAATCAGTAATAAGCCAGTATATCACAAATGAGAAGAGAGACTTTCTTTTCATTCCTTCAGTGAACAGTTTGTAAAAGACAAACAAGGACAATATTAGTTTCTAGAGTGAAACAGCAGGTCACAGGAGGTTGGGAAAAAGGGACACCAGCTCTGGCTAGAATTATGTACCTGGTGATGTAATTCATGTCCAGTTTGTGCAGGTTTTGTTTACCTCTTTAAATATTCTCCTTTACCAACATAACATGACCTGAGATACGCCCTGTTGAATTGATAAGCTGGTACAATGTTGTTAGCTGTGGGCGCGATGTTAACTACAGGCACGAGACCTCTAGAACTTACCTCGTGTAAGCGAAACTTTATACTCATCGAAGAGCAAAATGGAGAGTTGTGTTGTTTACCTTTTAATAAAATCATATACCTACATTAATTTTATATATAGTGTTGATCTCTTCAGTTGTATACATTAGAGTCACAGGCACTCTCTAGAAGTAGCACAAGTGACACCAGCATCATGTAAAACCATTTCCCATTGAGAAAGTAAAGGTCCTGGCTTAGAATGATGGTAAAACCAGAATGAACTTAGTAGATGAAATCAGATATGAGGGGGCTCCACACAGAAAGAACTGGGCTGGCAATGATAACCATGGGCAATTAAAAAGAGATCCTGAAATATGGTTTTCCTAAGAAACTTCCTTAATATGAAGTTACAGATTAATGAAGTATCTCAGTTGCAGCTATCAAAATGACATTTTTCTTTGAAGATACTTTTCCCAGAAAAAGGGGTAACGGCTTTCAAAATATGATAGCAGAATCAAAGTAAAAGATAAAAGCAAGGGCTAACCTAAGTTACTTAAAGGAAACAAAGTATTTCTACTGTATTTCTGACAATTTGTTGAAGATGTCACCCTGGAACTCAGGACCCAGGGTGCTATCATTGAGAAGAGACACAGTTTGGTTCTTTGGGGGAGAATCTTACATGATTTTATTGACAATATGTTTCCAGATCTGTGCTCCTCAACACTGACTGCATATTGGCGTCACCCGGGAAATCTTAACAACATTGGGCCTAGGACACAGCCATTGAACCGTTCACTAGTACGGGTCCGCACGTGCTCTGGAGCTATAAGGGTGATGTAAATGCATATACTGTAATTTGCAACATGGACAGCAATGGAATACTTTTCTTAGTTTTAAAGTTAATAGTTTGAAATGCATTTCAACATGTTGGGAAAGGAGAAGTTTCTACTATATAGTTAACTTTTTTCCACTTTATTACCTATAAATGTTATGCTTAATTTACTTTTTAAAATTAAATTATTGCTGCCAGCAACAGGGTGGTTCAATGTCCATTTGAACACAAGGCAGATGAAAATTTAGGGATAAAAACTTGAATAGTGGCAGATTCTAGAAGTCTATAAGCATTTCCCAAAGGCTATTCCTGTAAAACCTCTCACATAAAAATTTAACTATGTATAGGTATTGAATTGTCTATGCAAACCCAGTTTTAATGCTATGAAATTAATCCGATCAGTGAAAGATAGGGGCTCCCAGATTCCAATGGGCTATTTTTATCAATAATTAAATCATATAATTTTGTCTCTTTGTTTATATTCTTTGTTGTCCCACAGTAAGTAAAATAATACAATTAGTATGTTCAGAATGGAATAGAATCTTAAATAACTTAGCTCTCATATTTTACACATGTGGAAATTAAAATCCGAGGATCCTAAATGGTTGGCCTAAGATTATATAGCTCAATAACAATATAATTAGGACAAGAATCAAGTTCTCTTGAATCCTTGATCAGTGCACTCTATACCATGAATTAATATGTATCAGCTAATTTTAAGAAATAATTAGAAAGATTTATAACATGGTGTTATAATGCCCTGTGCCTAAGCTATTCCCTGGGACAGTACCATTAGAATGCTGTCATTTGTTTAAATCGGGCATTATCCAAAAGACAGCTAAGCCCTGGAACAGCGTAGAAAGTGTGTATCTGTAAGGTTGTTTGACAAGGATTTCAAAATCCCTAAGTGAACCACTGTGGGTTACTTTTCTGGCATGAAACTATCTACTTGAATCATCTATAAACTCAAAAAGCCCAAGAGGTATGTCTGATGGGTGAGTAGAAATGGATATTGACTTAGGTTTTAATGAAAAAGTTTCCCCAGCAGCTGATGATTTGTGTGGGGAAATTTTTCTTTTCTGAGATCTCTGTCAGTCCATTCCTGCAAAGGTCACCACTCAAAGGGTCAACATCATTTTGTTGACAATTTCTAATAGTATCAAATTGCATTGCTCACATCTTGTCACATAGAAGGAAATTTTCTTCTCCACTATAAAGATCTTTTGTCTTTATTATTATCATTTAAAAGAATGAGTTGCAGTCCTTCAGGAATTTGAGTACATCCATGGGATTATGTGATTTCCCAATATTGCTTGCTCAAAAATACTCTTCGACATATATTTAGTTTTTAAATTAAAATTGATCTTACGGAATTTGGGAGGCTGTATTTGTTCATATACCAGAGTGTTGTGAAATCACTCTTTAAAATTATCTCCATTAAAACCCCAGTATCTCTTCAATATTACAATTTTTCCTCTTTTAAAAAAAGGAATCTGAAAATATTAAAGATCAACATCATGATAGTTTTTGTAACTGAACAACTAGTGGGGTCCTACTGGTCACTGCCCAAAGGCCAAAAAAAACCCCTCTGGAGACAGAGTCTGGTGGAAAGGAAAAACAAATTTTGTTTTTAAACTATGCACAGCAGCTTCCAGTGGCTTCATATGTGGGGGAGGGGCACGGGGTTTGCCACCCAGCCCCACATCCCAGGCCACTGGCCCAAGCCTCCTTCCCTGCTTTTCTTACCAGCCAACTGTGCACAATGCTCCTGGTCAGGCCTGGAGCACTGAGGGATGGGCGCAGGGTGCGTCCCTAGCTGCAATGGGGCCATACATGACAGGTGCACTCTGGTGTGGGCCTCAGGTGGGTGGCAGCCACTGCAGCTTCCCTCCTGGGGGAGGGGCACAGGGTTTGCCAGCCAGGCACGCTCCCGAGCCCACTGAGATCATAACCCACTTACTGGAACCTACTGCGTTCCTAACCAGGCAGGTCCTGGAGAGCTCAGGCAGGGGCCTGAGGAACCCTCCCAGCTGGGCGCACGAGCTCTTCTGTCCCTCCCATCCAATGATCTCCTGAGGTTTTGGCACCAGCCGTACACACCTCTTCGCTGCATCCAGACACTTCACACCACCTTCGCTGCTTCTCAACCTCTCCCCATTGCGGGGGTCCCCCATCATATTTTCAACCAATATTCCAGAATAGTATATCCTTACTATACTCTGGCTATAAAATATGTGAAATTTAAACATAAGTCAAAGTTCCAATAATAATAATTACATTGATAAGAATTCCAGAATCACCGTTTATTTGAACTGTCCAAGTATTTTACATGTAGGAGATGCTGTTTTTCTCATGTTTTTGGAGATAGTAAAGCTATGCTTAGAATCTGCTCTTCAGGTTCTTAAAACTGAATAGTGACTGAAAAGACAACCATACAATTCATCAATCATTTGAATGTTTTATCCCACCCTCTTCAGGTCTCTGACAGGCTCCTCATCCAGAATCTAAGCAAATGGAAATATAACACACAGGAAAGGGAGGTAGAGAACTAAATACCACCTTTATTACTGATGGAGTATATGTTGAAGGGTGTAGCTTTAGTTCTAATAATCAGGCAAGATTATTAATAATAAACCCTGAAATCAGACCAGTGAATTTACTGATTCACAGCAGCATTGAACCAGGACAGGCTCCCTTCCCTGTGGGCAGGTCTATTTTCAAAGGACAAAGAAGGAGGTTAGCCAAGCATGCCCATTGTCTACCAATCACATAAGTCTTCCCAACTCTCCTGGGGGTGTCAATATGCCAGCAATATGTTTAGAAAATTCTCATGGAATCCACAGAAGTGGGGGAAAGGTATTCATCCCCTCTAACATAAATTATGCAAGAATCTGTAAGTCTCTCTTTGTCTCTCTGTATACTTCACTCTGTCATCACCCTCTTCTGCTCTTAATCAACCCCTCATATTCCTGATGTGTTCACCACTAGGGCAAATAGGAATCAGCCCCACCTTTGGCTCCAGTGGATAGAGTGATGGAAATCACTTAACATAGAACCTTGATAGATGAACTTACGAAGACTCCGGAGTCTTTAATAAAACAGTCATAGAATTGTCATAGCAAAATGAGGTGGGACAGACAGTAGTTTGTGAGGAACACAAGCAGGTTCATCCAGCACGAGTCAGAACAAACAGGTGGGGAAACCCTGAGAGTAGCATTAACATTCTCTAATTCTAGCAGTTTCTGCATTTATAACTATCTTACCTTTGTCCTAGACATTGTGTGCCTGCCATGATATGAGCTAAACCATGTTGTCAATGAAATCTAACATTCTCCTAGCCAAAAACAATTATAGCACCAATAAACTAGCTCTGACTAAAAGATAGAGAATGAGTAGAAATAGTTCTCACATGCAAATAAGTAGAATATAATAAGGGAATTGTAAATATCTTTATCCGGTCCATAAGTGTGCCATTTTAGAGGTTAAAATGTCATTCCTAACAGTGGTTGTTACGAAGACATTTTCTGCATTCTAAAAGCTTTGCACTTTAACGAGCACAGCAACAGAGCAGCAGAGCGTCCAGCCTTATAGACAAAGAGCCAGGGACACAAAGACTAGACAGAATGCAGCTTTTCACAGGGAAAAGTTCTGCGCCATACCTGGGAAAATAGACGGACTTCATAAACCGCCAATAAGCAGATTTCATACACACACCATCTCACTCACAATAATTTAATATTATAACCATGAGACAAAAAACCCAACATGGTCTTCAGATCTCAATACCTTGTTCTCTGTTCTTAGAATATTTACACGGTGCTACTTCGACACTGTAGCAAGCCTTGAGTGAGACGGACAACGCCGCCAGTACCTAGCATCGCTGTTAAGTGACTTGTGTACGGAAATAAAAGAAGATGAACTGGCTCCCTAGGAAGCGCTGAATAGGTTGAATTCAGAGATAAATTACTAGGAGAAATCAGAACAAATATTGCCTGATTAATATTTGCCATTATCTTAACTAGAAAACTTAAGTGCTTTAAAAAAACCCATTTGATTCCTATCTCTCTCTTAGAGTTCTAAATCTATCACTCTCCACCTTAATAAAAGAAAGAGTAATTTAGACTTAGCAGAGAGAACCAATTCTCCCTTCAAATACTCCTTTCTTCATCTTCAACGTCTTACTGTAACCCACTCACTTTGCACATATCCAGTTTTTAAACTTTTTATTTCTTTTATTATATATGTCAATGCAATTACATAACATTCTTCCATTTCCTCGTGTACATATACCCAGTTTTAATGTACATATATTTTATAGAGTCTTCATAGCTGCCCTATGAAGTATATTCAAAAGTTGTTCTTTTAAGTCACAAATTTACTACTGATAAAAACGCTTCTACTGCCTCTGTTTTTATCACCAGGCTTCCTGACTAGAACTGTGATTTCTGGCAGCAGAGCCATAATGGAATTGCACTATAAAACCATTTGGACAGCCCCAAAATTGGCCATATATATTTGTTCTTATGAAATTCACTGGTCTGTTCTTTCACAAAATGTATTAATAAAAATGTATAGACCAAAATTTATATTCATTAAATAATTGTTTATTTTTAATGTCTCACTCCATTTTGTCAAACAATCATCTGGCAGCTTAGCTATTCTTAAATAGAACCTTCTAAAACATCAAGAACCCGTGCTGAATGGGTTTCTTATCTCTAAAGTATCTTGTCTTTAATAACAAGCCTCTACACTTTTGCCGACTCATACTTACTTTCAGTCCTACACTTTGGACCTTTCAACATTCTCTAAATTAGACTGGTTTGCCTAATGGCTACCTTACACACCAGTAAACAAATGTGATGTAATTTTAGTTTACAGAAGTCTGTCCTCATTAAATTTATGCCAGGAATATGCATTAAGTTTCTCGGTTAAAAGATGTTACCGATGGAGTTCAGCTACAGAACATCCACGGTATTCCAACTTAGCTTGAAGCTGCAATACTTCAGTGTAGGTTAGTAGTTGCCTAACAAAACAGGGAGAATATTTTTAGAGGTGCTTTTGAAAAACAATACATTAATGTATTAAATGATGTGATATTGTCTATACAAGTGTACCCAAGCTTTCTTCGGAAAATATCTTAGAGAACAGTCTTCAGGTTATCTACCATATAGTATTCACATTTCTGTTCCCAGTAATAAGTATAATAGTTACAACATTTACTGAGCACTTACATGCTAGGGACAGTACTTTTCATATGTTTTACAAAATCCTCACAATTGCTCTATGAAGTGAGAACCGTTAATATCCCCATTTTATAGCTGAGATTTAGAGGGGCAAAGTTCACAGCTAATACAGTTCACAGCCAAGTTTTTAACCCAGACAACGTGACAAGTGGGTCTACTCCACAAGCTCACCTGTAACCGTTCTATTGTTTCCAGACTAAATACCACGCCTCTCGCTCTCAGCCAGCTTAGAAGTATCTTTCTACATCATTTTACAAAGGAGGAAAGTGAATGTCAGATAGGAGTGAGTTTCTCAAGGCTCCAGGTGACTAAGTGGCAAATCTGGGAATGAAATGCAGCTCAGACATGTTTGGTCACAAAGCCCACACACCTTCCCACCATATCACTTTGTTTCTTAGGCGGATTTCTAAAAAATGGGTATTTACATAAGATGGAGTGGCAAAGACTAATTGTATAGAATTCACAATTTTGCTGATGACTGGTCCTATTTATATTTCCATTTCTCGATGTGTTTGAAGGCAATGAAAAATGCATAAATATTCATTGTGCACAAAGTAAGTTAATTTTTTCGTCTGCCCACTTCTACATCAGATCTTTGCAACAAAAAGTTGATCTGATAAGGGAGTAGACATTTATTTACTCATTAACATTCATTTACCAGACATTTACTGAGCCACTTGCACGTGACTGCCACTGTGTTAGATACGGAGGTTAAAGAACTTTTTAAAAGCTCTTTAAGGCACCTGTCCTCATAGAGCTACTTGCATTAGGATATGCGGGGCAGGCGTAGACAAAGGGGAGCCATTTATATGCAACACACTGCTCTTTTCTTTCTTGCTCCCTGAGCAGAATAGTACCTGTGAGGGTTGGTGCCACAACAAGAAGGGAAGCGGCTCCAATGGTTGCCCCACTTCACCTCAATTCAAGCTTCCAAGGGAGTCATCTCCCGTGACCCACAGAAAGCCTGAAGGATTGGGAAGATAAAACCCTATGAGTTCTTACCATTCTGCCTCGTCTTTCTGAAACCGGGTGAAATTTCCCTCCATCAGCAGTGCCTTTATATAAAGAAATAGACCGAGTACATTTTCAGAAGTTTAAGAAGGGTAAACACTTAATTATTTAACTTGTTTTAACTTTTTTTTCTCTCGTGCTAAGTTTCCCAAATGCAACAGAAAAAAAGAAAGGAGCTATTTCAAACGCCAGGTAATTTGAAAAGGGGGGGATAGCTCTCTTCTCACTTATTTCCAAGACATCACAGGACTAAAATCACAAAGTGGTTTTCAAGCCAAGGCTACTTTTACATCAGTATTCCTCACGAACAATTTATTTTTTTTCAATTGTGGGTTATATAAGCAACAAGATGTGTGCATCCACGGTATGAAGTATGTTTTGTTTGGATTTTGTTCAGTGAAATGACATTATCGCTAAGAATATGTCAAATTTCAAAAACGATGTTGCCCATTTCATCCTATTGATTACCTGGTTCTTTGAAACAACTGGACCCTAATCAACAAAGCCGACGGGTTAAAGGATGATTACGAGTAAATACATTCACGGAGAAGGAAGGAGGATGTAGAATAAAGATGGGGACAAATCTGACTAGGAAAACTGTTGTCCTAAATTATACAAAAAGAAGGAAATATCCTACATAAATGAATGACTAAGGAACACATTTTCCTGCATGGATTTCTCAGCTTGTAAGTCATTTTCAATGTCAAAGCTGCCAAGGTCATGATTGTGTGCATGTGTGCACAGTGTGCGCTCATTTGCTACTCCACATTTTCAAAAGCTCAACATGTTCCAAATTGCTGCAATTCCATACAGAGCTCTAAATAATATAATCTGATTTATTTCTGAATTCTCCTTACTTATATTAACTTCCCTAAATAATTTTTTGTTCTTTGGAGAGTAATTCATCTTCCTTATCATATGTCGCCACCTGTTGGTAAATTACAAATATTGCAGATTTTAGAACTTCAAGACACAAATATGCCTAAAGCTCACTTCACTTCACAGTGAAGTTTGATAGACAGCAGAGAGGTATCCATGCTTTTGCCCTTAGAATTATTTATCCCTAGGGAAAAAAAGCAGTATTTGGCCATTTTCACTATTTTTTCATCTAGTTTATCTGACTCAGGCGTTCCTGGTAGCAGTTATTTAGTAAGTGCTTTTTCCTAGATCTGGGGAACTGTAATCAAAATAAAAATGGATGATTTGGACTTCTACAGTAAAGCTTGCTGGCTTAAAGAAAGCACAAGGCAAGGCTTCTTTCTTGTCTGTACATAAAGAGAGAACTTTTCTACGGGCCAGCCATGTCCTTCCCAAGGAAAAGTAGTGTTTGCCACTCCGTCTTACCTAAAATATCCATTTGTTAAGAATGCATCTAAGAAACAAAATGGTATAGTGAGGAGGTGCATGGGCTTTGTGTGTGGACAGAGGGGCTACCAGGTGGGAATTTTGTCCTCAACTAACTAAAGGTTAACTCTTACTGTCGACACAAGTGCAGGGCTGGGACCCACTCTCTCAGCACCTGGGTAATCTGAACACAGATCTCCAGGGTTTGCTCCATCAAACGAGGATTGCATGACATGGAATGAAATAAGTGCAATTTAGAGAATTTACTTTCTCTCCAAGGATTGGAGGACAGGGTTTACTGCTAGCTCTTGGCTAATTTCAAAGCAGTCAATAAGCAACAATGGGGTTGGGGTCTCTGCCTAAATCCCAGAGCTCTAGGAACATTCGACCACCCTCCTTTTTATCATGTCATTCTTTCCCAATGCCATTGCTCACATTTCTTTCATGATGAGTAAATAGTGAAATATTGTAAAATATAAATAATCAGTTAAATTATCTTAAAAGGTAGCAAGACTAGTATGCATATATAAAGATAGGTCTCTTGTTCTGTAGTGTTGAATCATGTGATCATACTCAGAAATGTTGAATGATAAACAATCTAAAGAATATATATGATGTAGTCTTCAGAATGCTGAGAACATAGTAATTTTAATAACTCACTGCCACTGTTAAGGTAATTTATTACACGGAGACAAGAAAGAACTAGCACACTGGGGAGATGTGCTTAAGTTTTAGCAAAGGCAGTAAATCTTGAAAGGAATTCCCTTCCAGTTTAAATCTGTAAAAGTAAAACAAATATCCTTGACTCATTTAGATACAGACATTCCCTGAGTGTTGATCAACTCAATGGTTTCTAAAGTCCCAGCAAAGAGAGCCACTGGGATTCACTTACCATTTACAGAACAGATGACCCAGAAAATGCACCAAGGCTGTCACTCAGCACAGCATCCTCACATCCCTGCATGGGAAACAGAACACCTTCCTGATTTAAAAAGCACTCTCTGATTAGGAAACACAATGATCTCAGCCTTGCAGAACTTAATAGTTTAAAGTACTAATGATATTTGTAGAAAGATTTATTCGAAGTTCTCACTCAGGTTCTCTCAACATTTTCCCAAAGGCATCGAGTGAAAACTGGAGTAGTATTATGAGAAGCAGACTTTAATTCTCTATTTGTCAGTAAAAAATTAAGCTGTTTTCATGCATTTAAAAATGAGAAAAGAGGAGAAAGTTAGGACTCTGGGGGACAGTCTCTGTAAAGGGAGGCAGCAACAGACATAGCTAGTTTTTATTAAGTATTTAATATGCTCCAAGCACTGTGCTAAAAGCTTTTGATCCTAAAAGACAAGGAAGACACTATTATTATCACTATGTACCATGTCATTTTCCTGACGTCACTCCCCTAATCACTGGCAAAGCTGACACCCAAGCCCAGACGCATCTGACCACAAGTCCATATGCTACACTAACAGCCTCATCACATGAAGGTGGAAGGTGAAGAAGAGCGAGGAGTCAAGTGTGACTTTTCGATTTCTGGCTCTGACCCCTGGGTAGACAAAGACTGAGACTGAGAGATTTTGTAGATTATGGATTTATATATACCTGCAATAATCCTCTCTGATGAGTTATCAGTCTTTTTAAAAAAGACCCCATAGGGAAAGCACAAGCTCTCCTATAGAGCTAGAATATTGAAACATGTTCCTCATTTGATTGATATTCATAGGCTGCATTGCACTCATCTGGTGTTAGGCATAAACCTAACAGTTTGCTGGGCAGAGAAAAGACACAAACCTAAAATATATACGACCCTATGGAAATGACTGCCAAAATAGGAGAATATATAGCCAAATAAGCTAACATTTTTTATAGTCTAATACTATAATAGTATGTATATTAGTCTGGATAGGCTAGTGATACTATAATTTAACCCAATAAAATTCTACTGCAGGTCTAGGCAATTCTCCAGAACAGAGGTCCTCAAACACAATCGCTACAATTCTAGATTGCTTAGGTCTTGGGGTACGTTTTCCCCCTGACACAGAGCAAGCAGGAGGCTGACACTCGGTGGTGGCAGTGCGGGTGACAGCAGGAAACGGTGACCCTCCTACACACCCAGAAGGAGAACAGAACCAAGTACTGCTGAAAACTAGTCATGTCTATGATGCTGTGTGCCAAGCACTAAGCTAAGTCCTTTGCAAATATTAACTTTAAATTTTACCGCCCTCCAATTAGTTAGGCGCCATTATTAGCCCTGTTTAACAGATGCAGTACCAGTCCTACCAAGGTTAAGGAACTTGTCCAAAGTCATATAGCTCATAAACGACAGAATTAGGATTTGAAACCATGGGCATGCTGGCTCTACAGTTCGACCTCTGAAGTTTTCAGCTGTGCCAATACACATGAGGGCTCTCATGCTTATTCAAGAGCGAGAAGAGATCAATACGGGAAACTGCATGTCTTAAGTTGTACTTGTGAATGCATATGGTGTATGTGAGGAACAGTGAGGAGAATGGCTTTCCTGAAGCAGGCTGTTGGTATTGGGAAGCAATGGAAAATAGGGTTATTGAGCATCCAATCCATCCACATATGGAGACCCTACATTGTGTTGAAGCCACAAAGCTACCAATACAAGTTTGATCCTTTCCTCTTAAGGAAAGCACTCAGTTATTAAATATTTATTGAGCTCCTGTATATGCCAGGCACTAGTGACTTAGAAACGCCCCGCTAGTGACATCATGGGGAACAACAAAAAGCACAGTGCCTTCAATTCATAATCTACCCATTATCCTGTCATAGTTGCTCTTCAATATGCATGAGCTGACTTTTCTACTGCCCCGTAGGACTTATATTTAAAAGACCTTGAGTTCTCCAAAATAATGTGAGGCAGCACTGTGAAGCCTCATTGGGTTATGGGCTGGGAGTCAGTGTCTTCTGGCTCAAACCAAGAACTATGCTTTGCCCTTAGTTCAAGTCTAGTGTGAATTTCAGAAGGTGGTGACTGAATCATGTTCACCTATTCTTTCCTTGTTATAATTGTATATAACTGTAATAAACCAAGGCATTCTTGTTCATCTTCTTAAGACACATTCAAAAACATTACACAGCAGCAAAAGGTAAGTAAACAGTGCCAGGCTATGACATATAATGACATATAGCAACAGACTTTTATGTTCCGAGAAGAATAAATACACTTTCAAAACATTCCCCAATGAACTTTTCTATTTTCTTTTCTATGACACCTTCTGTAGGGTTTTAAAAACAAACATCCCTAATCTCCATAATAGAGTGGAATAACCCAATGTTCAAGATCAGCAATACTGTTGCTAATGCATCCTATTTTCCTTCTTCCAATCATTATTGCTGGGAAAATCAGAATGCATTGGTGCAACCCAGGAGAACTCAACAACAACCTTAGTTGCACACACGTTCTTTGAGTCTTGCAGGGCATAAAGGTTAAACAACTGAGAGGAAGACCAAGCCAGCAAAGTAAAAGTCCGTATTTCATGGAATCACTAGATTTAGTTGTCACTTTCCTTGAGGTCTTACAGACATATTGATGATCAGGTTAAGTCCTTCAAATAGAAACATCCTCTGCGAACTGTTCATTTGCCCTACCCTGGGAGATGTTTAGATTAAGACTTTATCGTGTAGCAATTTGGTAATTCTTAAAGGTCTTAAAGAATTACAAAGACCAGAAATAAATATAAGGCATTGTATATTCCACTGGTGAATTATGGTAGGGATAGATATTTCAGCGAGTGGTGATGATGTGTCTAAAGGTTTTACGTTTTGCTTTATAACCGATGAATCTCATAATCTTCCAGGTGCACATCATCCGCAGCTGACCTCAGCCACGAAGCTCTGAGTATTTTTATATCTTATTTTATTTTTTACTTTTTCTAGTACATCCAAGCTCAACAGAAAGGCCAGGTGTTTCTTAGTAGATAGCCAAATAAAATTTTAATGAAATTACTCTGTAGAATAATAGGCATAAAAGCATTATAAATAGAACATAGTGAATAGATGTTAAAGAGAGTGCAATTTCCTTAATTTGCCCCATCAGTCAAAACAGAAAAAAATAAAGAATACCTAATAAGGTGTTGAATCTTTCCTGGTATCTTATTATCTAAGTGCCTTAGTCATTCACTATGCTATATTTTCCTCAAGTTTTGTTGCAGAATATATTACTCCAATCTTCTTAAATAGCTTTAACCTAAAAATAGAAATAGGTTGGTATTCTTGGTTGTGAAATCAGTGAGACCTCCATTTGCACCTGACCACCCCTGATTTTAGTAATCAAGGCAGTAATTGATATTTAAAAGTTTTATTACACATTCTCTGACACCTTTCCTCTCCCCGTGCCAATTCCTCCATCAGGATATTTTTAGTTTAAAACTTATACTTCTATTTGTGTAGTCTATTTTTTTCTAACAACATCACAAACACAAGACATACTTTTAGACGCCACATTCAGAAAGTAAGCTCTGGACAAAAAAATAAACTGTATGTACATGTGTTGGCAGGGGTTGCTACCTGAATAAAATATCTAGTTTCCTGAGGTGTATTTCTTTGAAAAGTCTAAGGGGCACAATTAAGCTAGTAGTTATAAGAGGTAAATGAGGGGGAAAAAACTTCTCAATTTTTAAAATATCTACTTGCTGCAACAAGAGAGTAAGAAGCAGCAAGCAGTTTGAAGAGTGTGGATTTAGTGATGGTCACTGCATGACCTATACGTGATAGTGAATGGACCTACCAGCATTGAACTTTCAGGAGGAGCTTGATCAAGAGCTAGTTCTCCAAATTTGAGCATTTGAGATGATATGTTCTTTATTCCTGAAGTTGTGTTGATAGGCCAGCTTTGTTCTTTTGGTACTACATGAAACGCTCACTTTCTCTGAGATCTTCAAACAGGTCACATTCTTTCTCAGAAGCTTCACACATATGTCCCCTCTCCCAGCAACTTCCCACCCCATTCTCTCTCTCTCTCTCTCTCTCTCTCTCTCTCTCAATGGTAGCTAACTCCTATTCATCCTTCAATTCTCACCACTGCACTATAAATCAGCTCACACTTATTGTTCTTTCTCATAGGCTGACTTTCTTCCTTCACATAATTTCATAAAATTTGCACTTACACTTAAACATGTGCATTAACATGTTAATGTCTACTGCCCACATTGCACTGTAAATTAGCAATCATTTCTCTTTGTTCATCACTATAAATCCAGGGCCTGGACCTTACAAGGCACTTAAAATAATTTGTTGAATATATCAATGCATGGATTACCCACTTTAATTACCACCATTTTATTATCTATATGAATTTTCTACCTAAAATTCAGAGTACTTGCCAGGAGATGGTGGAAGTAATATTTTATGAAATAATAACCAGGAGAATTTACTCATTTCAGATATAGCTACTTTCAACCATAAAAACACAAGCTCTTACTTTAAAAATGTTTTCTTCTAAATATATATCTCTTAATGAAACTAACTAAATTCTCATTAAACAGTTAATGTTAATTTTCTTCAAATCATTTAATTTCTTAATAAAATCTGAGAACAGCTGATGTTACTGTTCGTATGAAACCACCATTGGAGATTAAATAACAAGAAACAGTACAGAGACCTTTAAAATTTTCATTTTAACACTTCGTGAATTAGCTGACATTATAAACCAAACATATGCAAATGACTCTTGAACAACATGGTGTTGAACTGCATGGGTCCACTTATACATGGATTTTTTCAATAAATCAGTAATTTTCAACCTTTTTCATCTCATGGCACACATAAAAAGTAATTTATAAAATTATGCGTCACATCAAAAAGTATTTTTTTTGCCTATCTGACAAATAATAGATGTAACTTTGATTCATTTGCATCGACAGCTATTGTTGCATTGTCTGCTGTCATTTTCTTGTTTGACAATGTAAGGGAAAAGAGCTCAGTGCTCCTGACTCAATAGTCAAGGACTGCATGATTTAAACATTCTTGTGGCACACCAATTAAAAATTGCTGCTGTAAATGTATTTTCTCTTCCTTATGATTTTATTTTTCTAGCTTACTTTAAAAATGCGGTATATAATAACATACAAAATATGTGCTCATCCACTGTTGATGTTATCAGTCAGACTTCCAGTCCAAAGTAGCTATTAGTAGTTAAGTTTTTGCTCCAACCCACGAGTTGTTCAAGGGTCTACTCTATTTTGACACTGCATTTCACTAATATTACCCTTGTGTTTTAGGCCTCCCCATTAATGGAGGGCTAGAAGGATGGGTATGTCAAAAATTATATTTTAAAAAGCGATTATGTATATGTTTCAAGAAAGAAAAGATTATCTGGAGCTGCTAGTGTGGGACCAATGAGCTGTGTGACTTGGTGGAAGGTACTTACCTTTTCTTATTTTTCAATTTCTCACATACAAAACGGGAGGAAAGGAGGGCATAGTCGATTCCTACCTGGCTCTTACATAATGTGATTTGAAATTTTACATTTATTTAATTTGAATCATACTGTTTTCACTCTGGTATTGAAAATAAGGCAGCACATCATGGCAAAATATGGTCTTCAGCAGAATACATGTCAAAATGCTTTTGTAAATGTCTGTAAAAAGATGTCACTCATATCACAGTGGATAGATTACGACAGAATTAGAAAGAACATGTTTTAGTGTTACTACAGTTCACAGCTTTAATCACAGAATTTAAGAGGAAATCAACACAGACTATCTCATAGTCATCAAAGCACTAGGTATGCATTTTTGCTTCAATTCAAGCCACTTGTTCCCACTTAAACATGTAGACACCCGACCTCTAACAAGGCGTAATTTAGGGCACCAAGCCTGTAATCAACCTAACACCCAGCTCCCCGTCCCTTGATTATTTACTCCCCTGACAGACAATTTCATTAACCCCCTCCTGTGCAACAATCTTCTCTGCCACATGTTAAGGGAAAAATTCTTTTCTAGCAACATCATTATGCGACCATGGTGAAAGGACAAGGGCTTTCTGAAGTTCACCAAGGAAATGAACTCCGACACCCGGTCTCTTCGAGCTAGCTTGAAATTAATGATGGCCTCCCTTAGTTCATTTGCATGAGAGATTTAGAACTTTAGATTTCCATTTAAAAACGTACGGTCTTAAGGTACTTAAGGACTTGCCATGTCAGGTCACTCATAACATTTGTGTTTCAGAAATAGATCTGATAACACTGGGTTGAGAATAAGGAGAAATTCACCAGGAGTACAGTGCAAAATGCAAGCATCCACTGCCGGAGTCTCTCTGCATTACTGATTTTATCTGAAGGATTCAGCAATTCTCCCTATAATTACGTTGTGTCCTTACCAACTGAAGAGTTTAACGGCCTCCACAGGGTTGAAAACAATTACTGGGGGCGGTCAATGTAGGCAGACATTGGAGGGAAAATTACCCAGTGATTTCGGGCTTAGTGGAGAGGTGCTCTGTGGGATCGCTGGCACCCACAGAAAAATGTCCTTGTAAGCTTACCTAACAACTAGGGGCTTTTACAGGATATTTTCAGCTACCCAATCACTAAATGGGACATATAGAGAGAAATACTTAGGGGTGAGATTCTGGCTGTTTCCATTTCAAAATAAGGCAAATCATAAAATGGTCAAAGAGACAACTGTCTTCTAAATGTGCTTACATCATCTGAGCTTCTGCTCATTCAAACTGCTAAACAAAGGGTATGGACGATTTTTTTATTAATTCATTTTTGCCTCCCAACCCTTCAGAATCTAGGAGTGGGGAGACACGAATCTATTGTTCATAAACAATCCCTAATGGGACACCTGCCCTAAGGCTCGGAAGACTAGTAGTTTGCCAGTCTGTTGAGTGAGGCAGAAGCTATGTTTTAAGAAATAAATCATGGAAATTAGCTTTCTTTCTTGTTACCTGCCATTTTTCATAAAAATCGAATGATGAACAATGCCAGTTAATTGAGGAACCTGAATAATTAAGGGTTTAACAGAACAACAGTGAATTTAGTAGGAGACCATAAAATATGGTCCGAGTTTTCCTTTTTCTTTTTATCTTAACAATTTGAAACACACAGAGGTGTCAGGCTGGGCAGCAGCGGGCCTGGCTCGTTGTTCTTTTGCTGGTGTTATCGCCATCGTGTGTGTGCTTGTCAGCAATTTGAATTCACCATGCGGATTGTTAAAGTGTATTGATCAGCCTGGCTGCTTTCAAACAATGAATCAATACCCTCCAACCATGCCTGTTCCAAAAAACAAAGTTATAAGGCAGCTTAAGAGCTCACAAAGATGTATGCAATACAGTAAGATGTAATAAATTGAAAATAAATGAGAAAATGAAGAAAAGGAAGAAAGAAGTGATACAGTAGAAGAGAGTTAAGTGTCAAGTTAGCCAGGAAAGTATTCATGAAGGCGGTCACAGTGCTGGCTGTGGACTAAGGTATGCAATCATATCAGTCAGTCTCTACTGTGCAAGAACAAACCCTAAAAACCTTGGTCTGTGGAAGTACCACCTGTCCTATCCTTGACTTCTCCTCTGGAAAGAAACTGCTAGGTTTATCAAACAAAGTGTTCTAAGTAGGCAATCCTTTCTCTTCATATTGTGGGTCCAGTCACATCTCAGTTTCATGAGTTTGCTGAATTTCTGAGAGGACTTTAAGTAGGGAAAATTATTATCGTGATTGTTCCAAGATGACCTTTCCCCCCATCACCTACCAACTCTCTGCCTTTCTGCAATCGTAGCTGAGGATTTCCTCTGTGTGATTATGTTGTAGAACAGAAAAGGATGATACATACTGATGTGATGTGATGCTTGTGCATTACCCAGTCATTTTCCTGTAGAATGGAAAGATGTTTAAGTTGAGGAATAAGATTGATGGTGGATGAAGCCAATCCGTTGTTGTTTTCAGCCATAGTAAATGGCGTCTCATCAGTATCAGGCACCAAAGTTGTTAATTCCTATGAATAGTGGAGGGAAGTAGCTGGGTTGCAGAGAATGAAGTTACATCTATATAGCACAAAAGCACTTCTTCAGTTCAGCAATCACAATACGTTATAAGCACACTCTCCACTGAAGACAGGGTGATTCGTAAAATGAAATTTATTACCTAAACGTTTTCCCCCTTTTTAAAGGGTTCTGTCTGTTTGATGAAAAGATTTTGATTCAAAGCTGAAAGGATATCTATCAACCTACTCCAGCACCCTACAGGGCAAGCTGCAGGGAAAAACCTAACTGTCACAAATAGAAATGGTATATTGAAATAAGTGCATTTCACGCGTCAACTTTGTTCTGTGGAGGGAATGGCCATATGGCCAAGGAGTCTTCAGTCCTCAGAAGTGTTTACTTGTGAAAGTGACAAAACTTAGCTAATAATTAAGATGAGTAAAATTTGAATTCATAGAACAGGGACAGGCATTGTGAGTTCTGTGGGGGGGGAAGGTGAAAAATGTGAGAATAGGCACATTGCTGACTGCAGTAACCCCAAATTCCTGACAGGAATAGTGAATGTAGTCCATTTGGAAAGGACCTCAGGAATGTTTTTCACTTATACAAATTTCCTGACCAGACAGCACAGTTGCAATATTCTGAAAATGCCTCCTTATCATGGTTTAAATAGAAAACAATTTCAAATGTCCTTTTGAACTTATTAAAAAAACATTAAAATTAGAATATAAAGGTGACTCTTTCCTACACAGGAAGGAGGAGTTTCAATGAGTAAAAGACAAGCACCAATGTGGCCCAAACTCGTAATTCTCAAATTTCCTGATAGTTGTTCAAGGAAACAGACGTATTCCCAGCTGGCAATTTATTAGGGGAAAAAAAAACAGTTTTGGAAGGGGCATAAGAGTTTTCCTTCCAAGAGCTATTCCATGTTCTGTAACCTCCATGGTATCAAGTTACATGCTTAGCGAAGCAACTGTTTTAGTGAACTCTTTAGTGAACTCATGCGTGATTGTAGGATGCTCTTCGTTCCTGTGACGTTCTCAGGGTTCAAGCAACCTGAAGGGATCCCTCAATCAGCCTGTGCCTTAACCATCTGAACACCTTGGGGTAACTAACAAAATGTACCTGGCTGATTACTATTGTCTATGTTGATATTCAATAATCATTTCAAATATTGCTCTTAAACATAAATTTCTAGCCCTGATATGAATTGCAGATACACTGTGGGGTTTTTTTCACAGATGAATATACTTCCTGCTGTGATTCCTAACCTTTTGACTTATGTTAACAACATTGAGGCAGGCTGCCATTGCATAAACCTGGAGGCCTGTCTTGTTTCAGTACCAGTTTGAAAGCAACCAGGTTGTGGTGGGTGGCGGGGGGGTAGGGAGCAGATGGGCTATTCAGAAACCTCATGATCTTTCCTTTCCAAAGCTTCCCCTTGACACAAAGGATAAAAAGTAATGCAGAAGAAAGCAGGAGTCATAATGAATGAAATACAATGGCCTATTTCAAGTGAGGAAGACTTATTTTTGTGAAATTGATGCATTGCCAACAAGTACCAGTCTTGGTGATAAATCATGGAATGTGAATATTGATTTTCCATCTAATAACGTAATTTGCTTTCACCAGTTGACACATCTTTTCCTTAAGGTCATCGCTGCTGTAATAACTTACCCTAATAACTTATTTAGTTGTTCCTTATATTCCTTTTAATTTGGAATGTACCACCTTATTTCAGAACTTCTAAATACAGTCTCAGGCCCAGATATTGTTGAAAGAGTCCCTTCACCATCCGCAGTTAGGCAATTTCCTTTACAGGCCACTAGGAGGCAGCTAATGCCTGATAAAGTCCCTGCTGAACTGTGGAACAGCTACCAAATTGCTCAGGTATCTCAAATTACTCCTTTACAGAATTGCTCAAGGTTTTCTAGGGCCGCAGTAGGGCAGCAAATTTTTTAAATATTATACATACGACACCACTCCCTTCTGTGTGCCCTAAGGCAGGGCTCGGCTTTCTTTTTCCAGCTCTTCCTCAAGTGGGTTTGGGGCAGGTTCATGTAGAATTCATCATGCACTCCTAGCAATGTCTCAACTCACATAACCAGGAATCTAAAGTCACAACTTCTCCCACAAGAATGGCAGTGTATCTGGGCTAAAGTTTGTCCAAAGAACAATCATCAAACGAGAGAGCTTCACCATCTTAACTTTTCTCCCTGCGTCCGCATTTGTGCGTCACAATTCATCTCCCACCGTGTAACCAAAGTGATATTCTAGAAACATAAATGCTTTAACGACTTTCAGTTGGTCTTAGCAAGGAAACTAATTTCCTTAACCTAGTTTAGGAAGGCCCTGCAACACCGGGCCCAGCTCTCCAGTCGAATCTGGTATGCTAAATAATAGCATAATCTCCTTCTCTCCCCATGGTTCCCTGTGCTCCAGCCACACAGGGTTAGGGCTTTCGGTGAGGGTCATGTCTCAGAGCGTTTGCACGTGCTGTTTCTTCTGATTTACCTGCTTGCTTTCTACTTAACATTCACACTTTTCTGAAATGTCAACTCTATGGGGAAATCTGTCTTGAATCTCCTCCCCCTGAAGAAAAGATCATGTCCCTGGTATATATTATCACAGCTCCCTGTAGTTTTCCTTGTTATTAGCTCAGTTTTTAATTATGTGTGTGTGTACATTTTTAGATGGAATATAAATAAGGACAGGAGCTATGTTTTAGTCATTATTTCATGCCCGAAGACGCACAGTAAGTATTCCACTGTTAAGTGGATGAACAGAAAAGCAAGTGAATGAACAAGTGTCACTGCCCAAAGGGGGCCTTAGGTGCTGTGTCTTACTCTCTACTGAAGTATGAATAAAATAATAAAATAAACAGGTGGGTGGCATATGCATATTTCCAATAAGTTCACCAAGAGGAATAGATTTTTAAAGCAGAGACAGAATGAAAGTGTTACTGTTCTCATTCTTCCTATGATAGGGGGAGACAACAGGGGATAGCAAGGGGCAGGCAGACTGTTCTTAATGTGGGGAGTAAAACACAAAGCTGCAGGATTCACATTTTTTTAAATATTACATTCTAGTTAGAGAGAACCTAGCCCGCTGACAGCCAAACGCCACATATGAGCAGGCTTGTAACCCAACAAACATGACAACGGACTGTATTACAAACAGAAAACAGATGAGGTTAACTGGTTTAAATCTGTCTGGCGTAAAATACGGTTATTTATTCATGATAGCCAAGTACTGTAAAGAATCCAGGTGTTCATGAACAAGAAGATAGTATATGCACATAATAGAATAGTATATGTAGCATACTAGTCAGTAATAAAAATGAACAAATTATTGATGCAAATGTATTTGACTAAATTCAACATGTTTTCATTATAAAAACACTCAATAAATTAAACTACCTCAATACAATAAAGGCCATATATAAAAAGCCCACAGTTAAAATCATACTCAATGGTAAAATACTTAAAAGCTTTTCTTCTAGGATCAGGCACAACAAAACGATGCCTATTTTCACCCCTTCTACTGGACACAGTACTGAACGACCTAACAAGAGCAAATAGGAGAAAAAGAAAAGAAATAAAAGGCATCCAAATTCAAAAGTAAGAAGTAAAATTTTACCTCTTTACAGATGACATGATCTTATATGTACAAATCCCTAGAGTCCACAAAAAAGTCTGTTAGTACAGAGTTTAGCAAAGTTGCAATACAAAAATTGACACATAAATATCACTTCTGTCTCTATGCACTAACAATGAACAATCTGAAAGGAGAATTAAGAAAACAATTCCATTTACAATTGCATCAATAAAGTACTTAAGAATAAATTTAACCAAGGAGTCAAGATACTTGTACACTTAAAACTATAAAACATTACTAAAAGAATTGGCAAAAAAAAAGACATAAACAGAAAGACATCGCATGTTCGTGGATTGGAAGACATAATTTTCTTAAAATAGTAATACTGCCGAAGTAATCTGCAGATTCAGTGCAATCCATACCAAAAGCCCAATGACGTGTTTGGAAGAAATACAAAAGTCTGTCCTAAAATGTGTATGTAAACTCAAAGAATCACAAATACCCAAGACTATCTTGAAAAAGGACAAAGTTAAAGGTCTCACACTTCCTGATTTCAAAACTTATTACAAAGCTACAGCAATCAAAATAGTGTGGCATTATTGTAAAGATAGACATTATGTAATAGCATAGAGATAGATGTATAGATCATTAAATAGATAGCCAAGAAATCAACATTCACATATATTAAAAACAAGCTCTTTGAAAAATGGTGCTGGTAAAATTGAATATCTACATGCAAAAGAATGAAGTTGGGTCCTTACACCATATACCAAAACTAACAAAATGGATCAAAGACCTACACGTAAGACCTAAAAATATAACACTCCTAGAAGAAAACATAGGGGGGAAGCTTTGTGATATTGGATTTGGCAAAAATTTCTGAGATATAATACCAAAAGCACACACAACAAAACCAAAAATAGATAAATAAAGATCAAACTTAAAGCTTTTGTGCATCGAAAAATATATGCAAATATGCAACAGGGTAAAAAGGCAACCCACAGAATGGAAGAAAATACCTGCAAACCACATATCTGATTGAGCATTAATATCCAGAATGTACAAAGAACTACAACTGAATAGGTTCCATTTATAGGAGCTATCTAAAGTAGTTTAATTCATAAAAACAGAGGGTGGAAAGGGGCTGAGGGGAGAGAGTAGTTGTTGAATAGGGACAGCATTTTCAGTTTGCGAAAGAAAAAATATTCAGGAGAGGTGTTGCACAATTTGAATGTGCTTAATACCACTGCACTATAAACCTAAGAATTATTAAGGTGGTACTTTTTATGTTATGTGATTTTCTTAACCACAATTTTTTAAAGATGCATTAACTAATGATACATGCTGAGACTAGCACGAATGTTAAAAAAATATGGATCTATGTCAAAACATTACTCCATGTGAAAGAAGCCTAACATAAAAGAATTCATGCTGTGTACTTTCATTTATATGAAGTTTTAAAGGAGGCTAAACTAACCTATTTTGAAAAAAATCTGGAAAATTTTTGTTGTTGCAGGATGCGGGTTAGCATTAAGAGAACGGATTGAGTGGGGAGTATCTATACGGGTGTTACACAGGTGTTATATTTTGTCAAGAGTTCTCAAGCACTATAGTTAAGGTGAGAGGATTTAAGTGTGCAAATTTTGCCTTTTAAAATAAAACAAATATTGAACTTTAGTTAATGATATGTATTCTGATGAGTAAAATGCACTATCTGTAACTTATCCTGAAAAGTTTCAAAAATAAGGTAGATCCATGGATGGATAAATGTTTAGATATGTGACAGAGCAAACACAGCAACATGCCAGGGAAGTACAGGTGGATAGTACATAGACGCTTATTGTACAATTCTTTGAATTTTCCCCCATGAAAATATTTTAATTAAATGTTGAAAAAAAATAGTCATTTGTGAGCTTCTGCCAGTAAATGCTGGAGTTAGGAATGAGGTCCTAGCTGACTCCCAAAAACCCATGCTCTGAACCACTATCTGAATGCTTTCTGGGCAGTGATTCATCTTCGCACACCACACATACTGCACATAAAATCTCTTGTGAGAGCTTCAGGGAGCTATGTGAATTATGTCCCCTCCCACTACACACACACACACACACACACACACACACACACGAGCTTCCCGGATAATTGCTTTCTTGAGCCATGAAAATCAAAGCCAAAGCAGCCTTCTCCCCACTAGCTGTTCTGGAGCATTTGGGGCTGGCACTTGAGTGCACTCTTTTGCAAATGATTGCTTTGCCTCAGGAGACAGATTAATTGGTTTCCATGGTCAGCTACTTTCTTACAGAAAAATCTGTCAAGAGAGGAGAATAGGAAAAGCAGAATCTCGTGTGTGCATCTTTTTTAAAGCAGTATTGAGTACTTTGAATGAAAAATTCTGTGTGCATATGTGGCAAACTTCATATTTAGCTTATGCTTCACAAAAATGAATTATTACAAAATTGGAATCCAGTGTGTTAATATTTGTGGTCTCTAAATGGGTGGTTTTCATAAATTACAATAAATATTATTCTAATAAATTATAATAGCTGGGCTTTGTTGAGCATTCACTGCAGACCAGTCCTTACACTATACATCTTACATGATTTACATGACAATAATTGCCACAAGAATCTTATGAGGAAGGCACTATTATTATTAGCAGCATTTTATAAATAAAGACATGCCAGAAAGGTAGTCAACTCATAGACTTGAGAGGATTTTATGAATTTGACCCCAAGGGCAAAAATAAATGCATGAGACTATATCAAACTAAAAAGCATCTGCACAGCAAAAGAAACTGCCAATGAAACAAAAATGCAACTATCCAAATGGGAGCAGATATTTGCAAAAAATAGTTCTCACAATGGGTTAATGCCCAAAATATATAAAGAACTCATACAACTCAATACCAAACACACAGTCCAATTAAAAAATGGGCAGAAGACCTGAACAGACACTTCTCCCAAGACGACATACGTACATGAAAAGATGCTCAACTTCACTAGTTGTTACACAAATAATAACAAGGGCTGGCGAGGTTGTGGAGAAAAAAGAGCCCTCACTCACAGCTGGTGGGAATGGAATCTGGTGCAGTCACTATGGAATACTGTCTGGAGATTCCTCAAAAAATGAGGAACAGAGTTACCTTTTACTAATTTTGACTGATTTTTCCACACGCAAGCAGAATATCACCTTCCCTAGCCCAGCAAACCACATCCTTTCCTTTCTCCATTTTGTAGCTTAAAAAGAAAAACCTTCAAAACGATCTTATTAAACAGACCATCGTCTTTTGCCGGCACGACTCTAAACCTCAGTGTTTGCGCAGACTTCGCATTTATTGAATCGTACAGTGGTTAGAAAGGGGGGCTCTGGGGCCCAACCACCTGGAGACGAATCTTTTTCTTTTTCCGCGGGGACTACACGGCCCCTCTCTGAGTCAAAGACAGCGCCAGAGAGAAAGGGCCGGAGAGCGAGGGCCCAGGAGCTGGCCAGAGAGAGCGTCTTGAAATGCCTGGCCACTCTCTCCAGAGGAGAGCGCGCCTGGAGCTGAATCTTCACGCTCATAACACCTTTAAAATGTTTGGGTGAGTTAGTTAAAACTACTCATTGGCTGTCACACCTGTAAAATGACTATAACTGTAGGATCACTGAATTGGGTTTTGTGATCGAATGAGTTCTTCAGGCAAAGCATGCAACACAGTGCGCTGTAAGAGCTCATGCTCATTAAATTTTAGCTATCGCTAACTTATTCAAAAGAGGTTCTTTTGTCCCCGTATACTCTGGATCTTTCCACCCCCTTGGGCTTGTGTCCTTCGCCCTTCTCAGGAACCATGCAGCAGCAACTGAAGGGGAATAAAGGATGAGCACCCCGCCTCCCCACCTTGATGAGGGACATCCACTGGGAACACTGCCTCCTGCTTCATGAAGGACACCAAGAGCCAATGTGTCCTGAAGCTGTTGCTTTCAAGACAAAAAAACTGGTGAATTCTTCAATAAGCACAGGGCATGGACTAGATAACAAAAATGACAGAGATGATTCCCTAACATTAGGACCATGGGGCAAATGTTCCCAAGTCTTTCCCTGACTCTCGCCATTTTCCTCTGGTTGAGATCATTGAACTTCACTTGAGTCCATAGTAGAATGTATTTATTTCTAAGTGCCATCTCCCCTCCCACACCCAGAATACATTATCTAGTGTAGACTGATGATCCTTCATGTACTTTTGATAAATTCCCTAGTCAGCAGAAGTAATGTTAATGAAACATGAAGAGTCAACATTAATTAGAGTTAATGAAAAATTAAAAGTCTCTTCTCATTACTATGTGTGCCTGACATTTTGCCCTCACTGAAATATACAAGAAAACTAATTAATGAGTTTAATGCTGCACTTTTTCTTTACTACATTCTTAAAATGGATTTAGCAAAGATGTCAACAGGTCCAAATCAAACGTTCTCATGAGGGCAGTTTCTAGTATGGAATTCCTACCTCAGTAATGCCCATTGAGGGTTAATGATTCTACTACAACACACTTCTATTATAAAGAGAGCTATGGCTATATTCAGTTAATACTCTCAAGAACTATTCTCAAAATATAACCTAACCACATATTCCCTTTAGGCCTGCCTCCACTGAGTGTATATCATACTTATTTAGGGGACAGAAACTACAATTTAGCAACCAAGAAACAACAATTTAAATGTCATAATCTTAGCTGTTTTGTTCATTTTATGTATTCTCTTCTTTTGTAGGTATATGTTAAACTCACTCATATTCTCCAACTGTTTTATTTCCTCACCTTTTGTTATTGTTGTCACTCATTTGCATTTATTTCTCCTAAACACATTTCTATTTTTATATTCTAATCTTCCTGTTCAGACTTGGGGGAAGCCCATTGAAAAGAAAACACCTGATTAAATTTAGTCAAGATATAAAATAAATAGCTAAAAATAAAATTTAGTCAAGATAAAGCAGAGGGTAACAAATGAGAAATTGTGACCATGCTGCCATGTGTTTTCCTAATCTGTGTTTCCATAGCATTTTGTATACAGAGGTTTTCCTTCTTTTCATGTTAAGTTTCATTTATTCGTTTACTCATATTGCTCTTCCACCAAACTATTTGTTGCTTGAGAACAGCAACCATATCTTTTGAGCTTTTCAAACTATAGCATAAAGTGTATGGACGGAGGAATGAATGGAAAGTTGAGCTGAGGGATGAGTGGAAGGAAGGAAGGAATCAGTGTGTTCTGTAATTGAATAGCATTAGGGAGGGAGGTGGGGATGGCTGGGGTGGCGGGGAGGGGTGGCGGGGGAGGCAGACAACCATACTTGAACAACAATAAAATAATTTTTTTAAAAAGAAAAACACCATCCAAAACCAATTTTACAAATACGATCACAGTAACAGTTACTGATTTTAGTCCCATCAGCTCTGATTATCAACTGCATAATTTTAAAACTTTCTGAAACCTTTTGAAATTCTTTGAGGCCTCACTGTCCTCTTCTGTGAAATGGAGATAGTAAGATATTCTAACTCACTCCTAGTACTCTTTAAAGACTCATTTGCGAAAATATAGAGAGAGGATTTTTTGAAACTATAAATCATAAAATTCATACTTATTATTAGTTACATAAGAACAAACCTCAAAAATCACGATACTAGGTATTAGATTCCATAAATTTCCTTAATATTTTAGGAATAAAAAATGCCACTTGTTTAGAACATTTAAAATCAGCAACAAAAGAATGAACCTATTTTTTTATGATACTGTGGCGGCAGATACATGACACCATACAACTGTCAAAACCCACAAAACCTACAACAGAAATTGTTACTGGCAGGGAAAGGTTAACGACCGCTGATTTCTTTAAAGACCCTATCTCCAAATCCAGTCACATAGTGGTATACTGTGAGTTGGTACTTGAAAAGAGGAATCTTCGCAGGGACACAGTTCAAGCCATAAGTAGCTCTTAAGCCTCCACTCTTTATCCCTATCCATGTGGCCTTCCTACCGCCCAAAATGTGGGTTGACCTTTCTTTGAAACTCATCACTCTGTCCCTCCTGTTCTTTTCCCTCAGATCATCACCTTGATGTCAATCATGAGGTATGGTATCTGAAAATTGTCGCCTTTCAATTCAGAAGAACACAAGTTGAAATCAGGTTTTAAGGATGTTTCAGAATAGATTCTGAGGTGAACCCAAACATTTGTGCAAAGCATCCTGCATTCCTCAATCCTTGTATCCAACCACTAACTTAAAGGGAATACACACATGCACACACACACTCCCACTTAATTCCAGAGTAAATTTGAGAAGACATCTTCTTGAGCAAATAGAGACACTGTACTGTAATGCTTAAGCATGTAAACTCTGGTGTCAGGCTGAATTTAAATTTGGTTTTATCACGTAATGAGATAGGTGACCTTTGTTAAGTTAATTCATCTCACTTCTGAGCTTCATGGATTCATGCGTAAAACAAAATGATATTATTCACCAATACCCAATGACTGTTAGCTTTACTCTTATTTTTATTATAAAAACAAATAAAATGAATGAGGAAATGGAAGTAACAGGAAAATAACAGGATAATGACATAAAGATAAGAGTCCATGTACAAAATACCACACATTCCTCTGTAGCTACCAGAAGTGGGCCAAAAATTTGTCTCTGAGATGTCTTGTGTCTAGTCTTTTCCTGAGTAAAGAGGTGAACAATGATCACATTCAACAACTTTATAATATAGAATCAAAGCAACTGCTCAAGAGAGACACAGTGTTTTCTGAAAACTGAGATTTGCAGATGGTCATATGCTGACAGCAAGAAAGCTACATTCAACTTGCACATGTGTTTCATCTACAGAGTATCTTTACTTTTCTCTTTTTCATGCAAACGTATTAAAACAACCCCTGTGGCCTCCAGGTCTCTGTAAGCTGAGCCACTCCCTGCTGTGCTATTGCCTTGAACATCTTAAAGGTATTTGAGGTCCCAATCCCTAATGGAAGAACTGTTATTCAATATTACTTTGTATTAGTTTTGGGTGTCAACTGTCATTGAAAATAAAATAAGAAGAAAGTTATTAGAACATCTTAACTAGAAAAAAAAAAGAAGTGCCTAAACATTAAAAAAAAAAAGTCCTGCATGAATGTGATTTCTCACAGCCAAGCTTTTAATAAGAACTGAGCAGTAGAGGTTCATGATTATATGATCTGGAATAATCCGGAGTAGAGAGACCTGTATTACTAAATAAAAGTAATAAATGTATGTTTTGCATGCTTCCTATTTGCCAGTCACTGTTTTAAGTGTTTTACAAGGGTGATCTCATAAGATAGCTATTATTATAATCACCAGGAAATTGAAATTCAGGTAACATGCCCAAATTCTTTAGTTTAAGTTGTGGAGCAGGATTTGGTGAGATACTCTGACTCCAGAACACATGCTCTTGACCATCACCTGGTAAACCTGAGATTTTCTTAATGTTAAGGACCTTCACCTGAGTAAATGGCTGATAGACCTACCAATGAAACACACACACACACAGACACACACACCAGGTCCCATAGAATAATAACAAAAGGTCCACCAGAACAAAAGAAGGACAGAGCTCAAACAGCATTCAACGAAATGCTCACTGAAAACTTCCCAAATCTGATGAAATGCACTGATGGGAAATTTCACATGTCACTTGACTGGACAACAAGATGCCCAGCTTTTTAACTAAATATTATTTCTGGGTGTATGTGTGAGGGTGATGCCAGAGAGATTAGCATCTGAATTGGTAGACCAGGTAAAGCAGACTGCTCTCCCAAACGTGGGTGGGTATTATCCAATCCATTGAAAGTCTGGATAGAATTTTTTTAAATGTGAGAAGGGAGAATTTGAACCTCTGACTGCTTGAGCTATGCCTTACACTGGGAATTACACCATGATCTCCGCCTGTTTATCAGGCATTCAGACTCAGACTAAATTATACCACCAGCTTTCCTCCATTGGCTCCATTTCTCTGGAGAACACTAATATATATTTTAGTAGTGAGAGTAGTTCTAGAAAAACCAGAATATGTTAAGAGTAAGTTTTCTAAATTGGTTTCAGGGTTTCTGGAATTGGCTCTCTAATGTGATTAGATTTAAAGATGCTAATGACTCCTATTTCTGGTAGTAAAGAGAGCACTGATAGCCCATGATACTATCTAGCAGTAGTGCTATGAAAAACCTCTGCACTGGATATTCCTAATAAAACACTTACAAGAAGCAAGGAATGAGTGAATGCAGGTATGGTAATTTAGAACATTTTTGAAAATTAATGAATATAAAATGAAGTAGGCTGGTTGCTCCTAATACCTCTGGACAAAGCGATGCAAGAAGAGGAAGAGTTTAGGGACTCAAATTCCCAGCACAATTGCTGCATAAATTATCTGAAACGTAAATCTAAGTGTACCCTGAACTACATTCTTAGCTCCTGTAGCTTCAGAGATAAACTTGCGGACAATCAAGGACAGAATCTCATCCTGCCAGTGGCTGAATGGCAATGTAAGTTGACCTCCTATCTTCGCAGGGTGTCTACTTCTAACTGGGAAAGAATGAGACCCTACGGAGATAGAGACGTGTGAGAACATCTTAATAAAGGACAACGAGTCACTAAATCCTGATGAGTCTTCTTTGCCAGTGGAAGCAGTTTCACACCCCTAGTATAAGTAGCCTCCCCACCCTTAGGTGGCTGCTTCATGACAGCTCCCAGTTGTAGTAGCCTCTCCATTACCATCCCAAGGGATAAACCCTGCATCACTTGAGAGAACTCCAATGACCTCCCCTAGGCTGCTGCTATGCAAAACAATAATGTTTCTCTTCAGGACCCTCCCCAGCCAACTCTGTCTGCTTCTAAACCTATAACTAGGCTCAAGTTTCAGCAGGCCCCTAAAGGTAATGTACAGAATGTGACTCACGAAAAAGTATGCTACACTCAAATGAACTATTTGAATTTTCCAATTTATACAAACAGAAATCTGGGAATCATATGTTGGAATGGCTACTAAGGGTATGGGATAATGGCAGAAGGAACATACAATGTACTGGCATAGACTCTCTAAGCCAGAGGTGTCAAATTCGTGTTCACCAGGGGCCACATCAGCCTCGTGGTTGCCTTCAAAGGGCCGAATGTAACGTTAGGACCGTATAATGTAACTGCTCCTTAACAGTTAAGTGAGAGCTCAGCGCTGCTGCCAGGTAGAAACAAGGTGCCCGGCCGGATAAAACAAGGTGGAGGGCCGGATTCGGCCCACAGGCCTTATGTTTGCCACCTGTGCTCTAAGCATCAACTCTGCATTTAACGTTGCAGTTCAGGGAGTGAGAAAGGCATCTAACACTCTCTTTTTGGTTGACTGAAACATGGACCAAAACATGGTCCATGGTGAATGAATTGGACATTCCACACCTGCACTGCCGGTTTAATGCAGAGGAAGGGACTCAAAGGCTTAGCGAGAGCATAATATAGGAGTGGATTTCTCATTTAAGACCTACTTAGCCAGGTTAGAAGGATCCAGAAGGGTCCATAAGATGTACCTTTCATCAATAGTTTGAGAAGTAAGCTTCTGAGGGAAGCAACAGAATACGTAAGAGCTCTATATACTCTTTGTAGGCCGTACCTCACAGTGGGAATAGTAGTCCCTGAATTGGAAAACCTAATTGCAATGGGAGTAATTGGATTGTGGGTAGATAGGGTCCAGTGGCACCACTCAATTGCCAAAGGCCAGAGAAGCAGGATTACCATAATGGACAGCAGAGTCAGAACAAAAATCAGAATAATCTGACTCATGCAGACCTATGATGTTCCCTACTTGACTGTGGCCTTCCTAGAATAAAATAGGAAGCAACCTAAATTATTACTTATCTCTATAAGCTGAAAAGTTTTAGGTCAATATTAGAGTAAAATGAAAGGAAATTTTCTTTCTATTGATCTTCTCAATATTAAAAATAAGCAGAAAAGTTATTCTTTATACATCAAGTACCTGAATCAATTTCTTTTTAATGAAGTATAATTGGCAAACAATATCATATTACTGTCAGATGTAAAACATAGTGATTCTGCATTTATAGAACTTACAAATCAAATTTTTCATATCTGTCTAGTATTCTCAAAGAGATATTCTAAAGAATTGTTTTGATTTTTAATGTTTTCACAAAATTGTCTGCCTTTTTTCCAAATTGCATTTTGTGTTTAATAAGTTTGAAATTGTTGAAAAGTTTAAAAACATTTTTTAAGGTTCAACGTCAAGAAAATAAGTCTAACCTGAACCATTAAAGTAGAGAGTCATGGACCCGTGATCAATTCCCAGATTTGAGGTAGTTTACACACACGAAATTGCTTGAATGAGGGAGAAGCTGCATGACCTTGAGAAAGGATCCTGGTACACTACTAAAAATCTATACTGTTAATCTTTCCCCAAGCTTCCCCACAAGGACCTACAGCCTTTAATCAAAATAACTGTGCACTGATTCTAGGAGACCCAAAATGTTCCTGTGGGCCACCAGTCACAGGAGAGGATTATGAAAGTCAGGTGATCCATTTTGCCTGTTTTTAAAATCATATACTGGAAGTTATTCTTGACATGACTTCAAAAATATATATGGCTTTTTGAAGCTATGGACTAACAGTTTTTGTAAGAAAATGAGCATTTTTATTTATGACTGTGTTTTTAGGAGGGGCACAATCTTGTCCCGCATATCTATGAGAGGAAATATGAAATAAAATTTACATTTACATTTCCAGCAAGCAATGGAAACTGCAAAATTGTCCCTATGAAAATTCTTTCACAGAAATAACTAAATCACTTTCTTTGGAAAGAATGCACTCACCTTGTAAAGGGCTAAATATTTTGAAGCTGAACATCCAATGTATTGACACAGGACAAACACAGTGATGGACATGTTCTTATTGACCTTGTGATGTGACTGTCACTAAGCCCCCAAATGTAAATCTGCTCTTCTTTACCCTTTTTCTACACAAATAGAAACTAATTTGTCAGCATGCCAGCTTTAACTAGCGGGAATGAAGCTAAGCTAATTTAATAGGAACTGTTCAATAGCTTCGACTGACCCGACACTGTCAGTTAATGTGGCACGATGACCACAGTGTCTTTCATTATTCCCAGCCCTTTCTTCAGAATGGTTGAACACCGAGGAAAATAATATGCTTAGTAGTCAATAGGCCGGACTTTTTCCTCAAGGACATTCTTCCGGTGCCAGAAACTGTCAAGTGGAAAAACATGTCCTGTGAAGGTGAGAGGACACTAATTAAATATACATGGCTCTAGCCAAAGAAGCAGGAGGCCCAGCATGCTGAATAGAAACACCACTGCCGGCTTGCCTGAGGTCACAGCTGTTGACTTGCAGAAGTTCCTCTTTGAAATGATTTAACATCCCCGTATTTATATTAGGGATGCTGCACAGTTCCGAGTGTAAATATTCCAGTTCAATTAGGCATGCCTCACCCTTGGGTTACTGAACTTCTCTACCTCTTTAACAACATGTACTGTTTTTGAAAGTATTAAGTTAGTCTGACCTGTGCTGGGCATGTAATGTGAGCAAGAAATAAACTGGGGTCGGGTAAGCCAGAAAGAGAAAGTTCTTGTTTAGTATTATAATGCACTGATGCTCTAGAGCCAAATAAGCTTCCTTTGAAACCCTTAATATTTTAACCCTGGCTATGTTCATGCCTTGATTACCTCATCTTTAATGAGTTAATGGTAATAATTTTTGTTAACTGTCAGTTATTATGAAGACTAAAAGAGAAAATGCATGCATGGGCCTTAGGTTGTGCTCCAAAAGGTACGACTAGCTGTATAGGTTTTGATTTAAGAAACAGCAATCTGTCTCTTGCTTCGACAGTGCTTAGACGGCTCAGGGCCAGGGACGCCCCTTCTTCCAGCCTTCGACCTCCCTCCAACCTCTTTTCCAGTCATCACCTCACAACCACCACACCATCTCAGGCCTGAATCCAGCGCACACCGTGCTGTGACCCTAATCCGCAGAACCAAGCAGCCCTGAGCTCCCACGTTCATCTGAGTCACCCACCGCGGTGCACGCCCGTGCACCCCTGCCACCCTGCATCCGCGGCTCCCCCACCCATATTTGTTGGGGCTCCTCTGCGGGGCCTGCGTCCATCTCCCCGACGTGGCCAAGAAGAAGTGCGAGGGCGCCGGGCAGCACCTCAAAGCTGCCCAACCAGCATGGCGGCCGGTCCCCCTCCAGGCCCTGGGCAGGCTGTCCCGCATGTTCAGGCTGTCCCGCATGCGCGGGGCATCCCACGACGCGGGGGGACCCTCGGGACGCCAGGGAGGCCGCCTGGCCCTGCAGAAGCACTGCCCCACGCCCCCTGCACCGCCTGCTGCCTGGCTCCTGCCTGAGCCTCCCTCCCTGCAGACACTGGGCATCCTGGTCACCAGCCTGCCCCTCTCCAGGCCGGGACCAAGTGGAAACAATAACGGTTTTGCAGGAAAAACAACGACAAAGAAAGAAACAGAAGAAAAGAAACAGCACTTTGAGACAGAACATTCTAGCTGGTCCTTCCTCTTTCTTAATTAAATGTACCTCTTATCTCTACCTTAAACACTCCACTTTTGGTATGACAGTCTTAACAGTTGTTAGTTTGTTAATATTTATTTAAGCATCACATAAAATGTCTCCTAAGATTTGACCATCTCAGTCAGAAGTGTGCCAATCTGGTTTCACAGAATTGCACTGTTACAAGACATTGGCTTACAGGTGAAAATAAGATATGGAACCTCTTCTCTGCTAGACGTTTTCTCCACTATACGCTGATTCTCCACTAAAAGAAACCTTTGTAATAAGCTCTGTATTTAACAAATAATAAAAATAGGAAACACAAAATTCAGTCTTATGCTCTAGAGGCCAAGCATAATCAAACCGCCATTGTATGTATTGTCTTTGTCCATTTCCAATTTGGGATAAATTAGGATAAACTTAGACAACGTTAACCCAACACTTCCACAACACTTCACCAAAGTCCAATATGCACATTGGACATTTTCTAGACCATTTGCACAGTATTTAGTATATCCAAATATGATTAACTTTATTTGTTAGCTTAAGGTACATTACTGTCTTATTTACAAATTTGTCCTCTGGTAAAGACATTCTGAATAAAGAAGGATGTCATCAGGATGTGATGCCTTCCCTAAAATTCAGCACATTATTTCTCATAAATGATTATTTTGATTTACTTTTGACAATCAGTGAACTTTTACTCTCTTCTCTGATTTTAAATGTCTTTGATTTTTCCCAAAGTATCAATAGTTTTATTACTTAATATTTATAAGAATGTGCAATTTTATCTGCATGTTCTAAATTTTTAAATAAGTGTATACATTTAAAGAAGAAGGGGAAATAATTTATACTAAGATATTTGGAGATAAGAACTGTTAACATTTTGTCTATTTACCTTTCAGATTTTTTTTACATATTTACATGTAAAAAGACTCTCACATATTTTTGAAAACAATGAGATCATTCCATAAATATGTATATTTTAACTTTTTTCAAATTAACAAGACTTTGAGCATCTTCTCATGATAATGTACATAGAAGTATGTCATTATTTTGGCCCTTTAAAAAGTATCTTATCTTCAGGACTATTATTTCTAAATATTCTCCTTCAAACTTTTTACATGTGATTTCTAGCTTCTACATTTTATTTAGATCACATCTTCTTTACTTTTAGACTTTAACGGTTTGCCTTGGGCTAAATTTCTAAGAAGCAACAAGCAAACTATACGGAATCCTACACTAATTCTAATATCACTGAACAGAAATAAATAGCTGTCTTTCATATATTCAAACAACTAATGTACCAAGCACGACACCAAAGGTTTTCCACTGATGAATTTTATTTAATTCTCTCAATAATCATACAAGGTAAGTACAAGCTCCATTTAACAGATGAGGACTCTGAGAGTTTAAGTAGCTCACCAGCAGTCATATGGCTAGGAAGTGGTGGAGCCAGGATTCAAGCCAAGATAGTTTGAACCGAGAGCAACATGCATAACCTCTCCTCTCAATGCATGAGATACCTGCGCAACACTATGGAAATCATTGTTGTTTTATAACCTGCACTATAAAACAGTAAGTGACATTGAGAAACCCACTAAAGTGAGATTCCCAGGAAGATTTGTAATGTGTAAGAAAGAATAATATAACCCTGTAATACATTTCAGTTATCAAAGAACAAACAATACCTATCTCATTTCTTTTTTTACCCTCACAATAATGCTTAGTCTGGGCCCAAGTGTTAGTTTTCCAAGTCACGATGTTTTTGGTCTGTTTTTCAAAAACTGCTAATAATTGTAAACTTGCTAAATTGTCAAAGTGGTATATCTTAGGCCTTGCTTGGCACATAGCAAGCTGAAGGGTAGGAAGAGAAGGAGCTTGTGCATTTTGTGTTATAACACTATAAGTGAAAAGGATCCCATTTACACTGTGTGTTGAAATTCAAGTGCCATAGATATATTTGCCCCCAAAAGATTGCAGGATACATACATTATTAATCATCCACTTTCAGTTTCACAAAGAGTTTTTCCCCTTATTTCACTGTAGCTGATGATCAAACTGAATCAGTTAGCTTCAGGTTTTAACTTTCATCCTCTGTGCACAGTTTCTCACTAAATAACCACTAAAACTACCTCGTGTACCTTCTGCTACAAATTATAATATTCTGCCAATTATGCGCAAAGGCATTTACTCCAAAAAAATCATAGTTTATTCCTTATTTTCAGTGTAAGTCAAACCAAACTTATGAGTAGAATAAACTAACATAAAAGACTATTTTTTCAATACTATATCTAGAGATTTATAGAAAACATATGGAGAAATGGTTGTAATTTATCTAGGTTAAATGTCATGCCAACACGCTGCAAGAGAATTTTGTTGCACCAGATACTGACTAAAATAAGTAAGTCCTCAGCTAGGACTTAAATTCTATTTAATCATACCAACATTTTTATTGCAACAGCTATCAACAAAATTATCCAGGACATGAGACAAACCCAATTTCTCTCTGAAATTTGTAACATCTGTGTATTTCATCATCCCTAGAGGTAAATCAGCTGATAGGAGGGGCCTCTGGAGAAGGTAATCAGGAGAGCTAGTCAGGGAGAGAGAAAAGCAAGTAGCCCAACACAAAACATTCTGAGCATCCTAGAACTGGGGCGTTGTTTTTGAAACAAATAATGATGTTGGCAGGATGAAATAGGTCTTGTTTGCTTATGCAGTCTTCCTAAGCTACATCAAAGCATCTTGCACTGCTCTTCTCTAATGTACTCCTACAGGAAGAATCTCTTTATTCAAAGCAGAGCCCAGCACAGAATTCTAAGTGATTTAATGAATAAGACTCAAGTTCTCTCTCTGCTCATGTGTGTTTGCATGCACACCATGTGCATAACCAATTATAGCCACTATCTGATTGTACTGTATCTGGTTGCTTGTCTTCCTTTGCCACTACAGAGTTTTTAGGGCAAAGGTGGATCTTTGTCCACTTTCCATCCCCAAAGTCTACCCCATTCATGGTACTGGTAAAGTGCTCCACAATTGTTTTCCATATAAATATTAAGTGAACAAAGCTCATTCCATTCTTGAAAATGCACTTACGTTCTGTGTTAAAAAATATAATTTAGCTATAAACCATATATTTATATATCATATTTTAATATCAATTTTGATGTATTTATATCAATTTCATTAAAACAATGACCAACAGTACAGAAACAGTAATAACAATAATGTATGATGAAGAGTATCAACAAATAGTTAATCCCTCCTTTCTTACTCAAGTAGTTACTGTTAACAGTTTCTTGTGCATCTGTCAGATATTTTTGCATTGCTATATAACTTTTCATGCATATATGATTTGCTCCCTGCTTCCCTAATTAGATGCTGAGCTCATGAATTGTAAGCACTGCTGCATATACTTCTTCCATATTCCACATAATGTCTTTGTGCTGGACACCTACTAAGTATGCAATAAAAATAACCACAGCTGTGACAGTTCTGTTGACTTTGTTAAAAACAAAGAAAAGAGAAAAGATAAATTGCAAGCCATGCAGAATATTAAACTAAGCCAGGGCAACATTTAATTTTTTATTTTTGAAATTCTCTATGAATAATTTTGAACCATGGTTGACTGCAAGTAACTGAAGCCATAGAAAACAAAACTGCAGATAATGGTGTACTACTGTACTTCTTATGAAAATTGTATGTGCAGATCCGCATGCCAAAGAGCTAGAAAGGCCAAGTAGTAAAAATCTTTAATTACACTGGTCAGTAATCTCAGGGTCTAAAGTTAAAAATCCCTATACTAAATTAAGATGAGTCATTTTTGAATTTTGGTAGACAAGCACTCATTCATTTAACAAACGTGTGTAAATATCTAGTTATATTCTGTGGGATACACAGAAACCCAACAACCTTGTAAAACAAGTATTATTATTTCCATTCTATACACAAAGAAACTGAGATTAGAAAGGTCAAGTAATTTTCTAAGGTTATGCACTTAGTAGATGGCTAAACTGGAATTCAGCTTCAGGTAGTCAGACTCTAAAGTCAATGTGCCTTGAGAGAAAGAAATGGACTTGAGTGTTAGTATAAAGCAAACATTAGAATGCATTTACCAATTGATTCAGATGGGGTGTGTGGGAAAGAGAAGCAGGCAAAATGATCATGAGGATCCAAGCCTAGATTTCTCAGGAAATAATTTGAGAAAATTTTTAGATCAGTATTCAAAAATACAGACCAATACTGCATGTTCTCCCCAGGCAAATATGAAAACAAATTTTATGAGTGCTGACAAAGTTATGAAACATAATAACCACTCACTAAATATGACTTGATTTTCCCTGTATAATTCTACTACTCATATTAAATATGCTGGGATTTTTTTACATAAATAATAGATGGCTAGGATATTCTTTACTAAGGTTTATCTTTTTTTATTTTTGTTTAATTACAGTTATTTGCATCCTCTCCCCTCCCCTAATCCCTTCCCCTAGGTTTATCTTTTTAAAAATAAATTTTGATTTTAGTTCTTTTTTTCTAGAATTATTTTCTTTTTTATTATATTTTTTAAAGTTGTGACTTTAATTTTATTTTTTTGTTCAATTACAGTTATTTGCATCCTCTCCCCTCCCCCTCCCTTCCCCTCCAGCCCCCCTCCTCCCCCTTAGTTCTGTCCATGTGTCCTCTACAGTGATTCCTGAAAACCGTTCTCCCCATTGTCCCCTCCCCCCCTCCCCTGTCTATTGTTAGACTGTTCTTAATTTCAATGTCTCTGGTTATGTTTTGCTTGCTTTCTGCTTTTGTTGGTTATGATCCGGTTAAAGGTGAGATCATATGGTATTTGTCCCTCACTGCCTGGCTTACTTCACTTAGCATAATGCTCTCCAGTTCCATCCATGCTGTTGC
>PVJI01003644.1:0-120424 GCA_004026765.1 Micronycteris hirsuta
GTGTAGATTCTCAGGACTGTGTGTTTACACACGTGTGGAAATCACTGCCACAAGAAGACAGTGGTAAAAATGCTATTCTAAAAACATATAATTCTCAAATGTGAACATATATAGGTTAAAGTAGCTTAACTGAAATCATAGAATCATAGATTGTAGATTTGAAAGAGCCATATAGTTTATGTAATGTAATTGTCAATCTTAGCAGAAGATTACAAAACAAAAACTCGATAATTAAAGTATGCTGCTCTTATTTTGCTGTATAGGAAATGGCTAATTATAAGTACTTCAAATTTTAACAAAATACATTCAGTAGACTGTGTACTTGGGTTTGCTTCACTCACTGTAGGTGAGAGGCATCATTATACCATTATAAATAATAAAATAATTTGATTTGTCATATTGTATTAAATTGGTTAGTGCTATAATTCATTTTTTGTGTTAATTGTTTTAAAACTTTTTTATTGTTGTTCAAGTACAGTTGTCTCCCTCTCCCCCTTTTATTCCCCCCAACTTAGCCAAGTGGCTATAATTAATTTTAATAGGCTATGTATGGGTCCCTAAGTACCTCCAGATTACTCTAGGACTGAGCATTGGATGCACCTTCTATATATTTTGTTATTTTAGGGGGGATATAAGTTTAATTATGCAGATAATCCAAGTAGATTTTTATTTTTCCTCTGGGATATCATTTTCATTTTAAAGGCTTAAATGCTTCTTATCACTGCTTGTGAATAGAATTAATTGAATCTAGAATGATGTTTGTAATACCATGTGATGGAATACATTTAGTAAGGGAGTTGACATCCATGCATGCATTGGTCAAAATTACTAAATCTGAAAAACCCTGATGGATATAAATTCAAAAAGGCAAAATATTTACTTCCATTTAGCATTTTATTTTAAATTTAGCCACTCATTTATGGATTGTCAGTTGCTTTTAAATACTTTCTTTTGGAAATCCATTCATACATTTATTAAACAAATATTTGTTAAGAATTTACTATGTATCCTTTTAGAATACAAATCCACAAGGCCGTGATCTTGTTTTGTATTGCCTGGCATACAGTACTTATCCAAAACTTTATATTAAATGAATAAATGGTTCTAAACAGTAGAGACTCGCCAGCATAACCTGAAAGAGCCTTAGTATTCTGTTTAGAGAGTAAAGGCTTGTGTTGCGTAGTATAGAAAGCGCACAGCAGTGGTAAATACAGAGCCTGGAGGGAGGCAGGAAAGGAAGATGAGGTTGCAGGGGGTGGGGGGAGGGGATGGGAGAGGATGCAGACAACTGTAATTGAGAAACAATAAAGTAATTATTTAAAAAAGAAGAAGAAGAAACTAACCCACATTTTAGGAGAGGGGTCAGTGAAGGCTACCTTGAAACCACCAATTTACTTTCTAATTCTGTTGATTTCTCTATTTCTGGCATGTCATCTAAATGACACAATATAATAATTATATAAATAGAAAAACTTGAGAATCCCTTAAGACTGACTAGTAATCACCTCTGTTCTGCTTCTATAGATCTCAGTGTACCATGAAATCTCAAAGGTTTCATTCTGTTTTAGAAATCAGTTAAAGCCTTTTGATTTTAGCTTCAGACAAATCAAATCTTTCTATTGTTTCGTAGGAAAAATTTTTCTCTTTCCTGGAGCCAGTGTTTGATGTCACCGAGTATGACCCTGACAAAAAAGCCTGCTCTCTGACCTCACCTTAGCCTCCATAGCTCTTCTCCTGCCCTACTTTCCAAACAGTTAAAGTTTTGTTTCCAGCCTAAGTAAGACTTAATAAACACTGGAATTGCATTCCAAGATAAAAATTTTAAAAAGCTTTCTTCACAGTTATCATGTTTACACACATGTAATCAGATGAAGATTTATTCATTTGATTAGTTTACCCTTCATTCTGGATTTTAGCAAGGACCTAGTATCTATTCCTTCTTGGATCTAAACATTCATTCTGCCAAGTGTCATCTTGGCAAGTAATTAGAAAATTTAAAAAATAAAATAAAATTTCATTGAAACAAATACAACCCAAATTATCTTGAATTTAGTGTGAGAATACCTGTGTAGACTGATAAAATTTCAATTAACGCACTATCTTTAATTCCAGTAGTTTATATTTTATACTTTGCTTACTCTAATTAGTTTATGGTCCACAGTATCTTTAATTAGAAATATTGGTAATCTGTCCCCTGCAGCATTTTATTTAGTGTGTTTATGGTTCCAGGCTGATTATCCTAATGACACAGTGATGAAAATTACTATTAAGCAGAAATGAAATGGAATACTCATTAGGGTGAAAAGGTTTGTTTTGTTTTTAATAAAAGAATGTTCTGTGATTAGAATACAATATTAAAATTATCAATAAGTTGAGGAGTGTATCTTTGAAGTTCTATCAATAGCAAATATCTGATCTTATGATTTAGTTCTAACCATTAGAGGTAGAATCTAGGATAAAGGTCACATAGTTACCCTAAAAAATGGCCATTCCGATGAAATACAGTTCAGGGTGCAGGCCTGGGTGAAAAAGGTGAAAGGATTAAGGGGAAAAAAATCTCATAGACACAGAAAACACTATGGTGACTGCCTGAGGGACAGGGAGGTAGGGGAGGTGGTAAAGGAAGGTACAGGGGTGACAACTGGTGATGGAAGGAGACTTGACTTGGGTGGTGAATACACAGTGCAATATACAAATGATTCGTTGTAGAATTGTTCACCTGAAACCTATATGATTTTATTCACCAACGTCACCCCAATAAATTCAATAAAAAAGAGTTTAAATCATACCAATAATAGTGCTAAAACTGACTAAAATAGATATTAGTACTGTGGAAAATTATGTGTGAAAATCACTGTAAGCATCGTGTGTCTACAATTACTATGAAATTAATTATTAGGGATGGGGGTAGAGGGGTGGAGATTAGTCTGGTTCATTCCTTGTATTCTTGCCTTGTGTATACACTTATTCTTTTTATTTTTTATTTTTTGGTTGTTCACCTACAGTTGTCCCCATTTTCTCCCTCCACTTTCCCCCACCCCACCTTCCCTCACCTCCCACACTCAGTCCTACACCCCTGTTGGCTTTGTCCATGGGTCCTTTATACATGTTCCTTGATGACCCTTCCCCTTCTTTCCCCTGTGATACCCCTTCTGCCCCCCCCTCCTGTTATTATCACGTTGGTGTGCTAGGCCTATGACCCAGAGGTCTATTCTTTGAAATGTATGCACAAAGTTATCACAGCTTTGTTCATACATTTCATAGAATAGCATTTACTTGCAATCTTTATATGTTATTTAGTGATGGTGACATGTTCCTTATTTTTTCCTCAATAGTTTTAAACACTTTTATAATTAAGTGAAACATAGATTTTTGTATTTCATGGCATTGACAAATGTATACCTATTGGAACTTCAGTATTAGAGTACATAACCTCCAGCAATGTCTGTGACGAAATCTTATATGGCACCAGAAAAGCATATTCCAAATTAGGGTGGAATATATTTGAGCTTCTATAAGTTTTTAGATATAAAATCATGTATAATGAAAAAATAGTACCTAGTTAGTATTTTTAATATCAGGTAGATCTATGGAAAGTTTGAGCAAATAAAAATGACCAGATTCTCAATTCTCAATATCTTTATCACATTCTTTGTGGTGAATCCAAATGTTTTATTGATTCTTGATGTTTGGGGGAAGGTGGAAGATTATGGTTTCTTTTCAAAATTTGGTTAAATCTATACAGAGTCCCTCCAGAAAAGTGTGCATGTATGTAGGTAAGTTCAGAGGGTTGATGGATCCCCTGGAGCCGTCCACAGATCCCTTAGGGATTTTACGGACTGAGGTTAAACTAGGCATAGCTACAACATTAAGTGTTTCTCAGCCTTTCTAACAAAAGTTGGGTATTATCCAAGGTTACATGAGAGTAAGAGTGTGAGTATTCTTCAGGATAAATCATGTAAGGTGTTTGGAATAAACATTGACATATAGTAAGCAGACAATGAATTATAGGTTTTTAGAATAAAATTTTATGGAATTATATTGTTATATTTATTTATTGCCCACTTTTCCAGTATTAATAGCATTCCCAAAACTGGGAAAAAGTCTGCTCTTAAACACAAATTATACTTTTAGTATTTTGAGTAATTCTTCCTCTATTATTTTAATTTTATTATATATTCAGCTGTTGGTGATGCCTCAGTTTAATATTTTTCTTCACCCTAAATAACTAAATTTGAATGAGTTTCACATATTCAAAAAATGAAACAACCCCTAAACATGTGATTATACTAAAATATGAATCTATTTGAGACCATAGGAGGTCTGAAAATGGGTAAATGGAAGAAAAAATTAAGTGTTTAACCTGACTCTCCTATAAAAACTGTACCACAGGGAAATTTTCTCTTTATGGACGTATTCTAGCTAATACATGAAGAAGGAATGAAAGAAATAAAATATCACAATTTTCTAATTCTCAATGAAATAATAAATAAGCAACCATATACACTGAAAAGAAAGAGAAGAAGAGAGAAAAATTTGAGAGAGAAACATGCGTTATGTGTCCCTCGACAGAAGTAAACAGAACACTGATGAAGTGTTCTTTGAAATCTGCATCTAATTATATCAATACTCTGGATCTGTAAACTATCAATTTACAAGGAACACAGAAGGCAGGTGCGTATTTTAAATGGCACCATTAGAATGGAATTAGCAACAGCCACACTGTAAAAAACTGTGAAAGAAATGACCAGCTTCTTAGAAAATATATAACAGTAAATAATATAAGAGAGAGGGATGAATAGAATAAAAGAGACAAAATATCTCTCAACTAAATGTAATGTTTTCATGATTTTGATTTGATGAAATTAACCATTAAGCAAAACAATACAAAAAGGATAATATTAAGGAATTATCTTAAAAGTTTTGCAGTGAAATTATAGTGTTACAGGTATAATATAGAAAAAGACTTTAGATAAAAAACAGAAAGCCCCCAGATTGGTGAGTTTTTAAAACTAGATGATGGGTATGTAAAATTTTATTATCCTATTCTCTTTTTACTTGCTTATACATTAAAATTTTTCATTATAAATTTTATAAAAATTGACTAACACTAAATTTCACACCTGTCACAGACTCAGTGAAGTTTTCTGTGGCATATTAAAGTACATGTCTATATACCACTAAAATAGATTTATTTGCAATGTATGAGCTAGATATGAAATTGTTTTACTCTGTGAGTGATTACCAAAGCTGGCTTAGTTATTATATTTTATTTTCTTCAGAATATTACATTAACTTGTTTTGTGAAGTAGTCATTTGTGTACTCTTTTCATTTAATAATACATAAATAATCATAAGAAACACTCTATTAAAGAAATTATATGGTGAATAGGTCTTCATACAGATATTTTATCTATATACTTACCTTATAAACTTAAATATAACATATATTTGCATTACAAATATAGATTGTTTTATATTTGTTTGTCTAAAGTTAGAGTATAGTATATAAACATGTATATGTTTATGTATTTCCACAAAATAGAAAAAACTAGGATCAGGAGAAGGCACAATAATACAGAATTTCAAAATGGAGTCTATTATTGAAGGTTTTCTTTATATTTCAAGGTATAATCTACAAAAATTAAGTCTACCAGCAAAGTTGGGACAATTTGACTGATCTTTATGATAATGGTGAGCTATAATTCTTTTTCCTTATGCTTTAAAGAGGTTTATTTTGGCATTTATACAAATAAGATCTATTTGTATACATCAATGTTCTGTCTTAATGTATGTTTGAGTAAGATGTTGAAATCTGAGGTTGGAAATTGAATGATAAGATTGATCAGATTAGTAAATGGTCATTCAGTGACCACACTGCAAGTGTGCTCCTGATTATGAATAGATGTGACTTGGTGGGAGGGCCCCAGCTTAACACAAGACTCTGACGTTTGCTGCAGTCCATTCAACGTGACCTAGATAAGGCCTGAGAGTAGCAGCTCATTATTTTTCCCCCTTTACATAGTGAGAGAAAAAATGTTACATTCCCTGCTCCCTGGCTTATTTATAATTTCCTTATGAAAAATAACTTTGATAATAACAATGAAGTTTCATTATACAAAGTATGAGAGATTATGATTTAGTAATGCAAGTATGAATAATTCCTATTTAATCTGCAATGCATAAACTAAAAAGTTTATGTACAAAGTGTAAGGCTAAAATACACATCTCTACTGATTGTTTTGTTAACAGAAGAAGCAAAGGAACTGAAAACCTAATTTATAATATGAAGTTAAATTAATCAAGGAAACCAAACAAAATGTCTTCCCACTTTGAAAGTACTCTTCAAGTTTTTCAATATTACATTTCAAGAGGACTCCTCAAATGAATATATAATCAATACCATCAGTAAAATCTCAGTTTAAAGCAGAAGCAAAGGCATTTTTCCATCTCAGATTCAGAACAGGAAATTACCATTATACTAAAAGTGAGAATACAAAGAGTAGGAATATTTACCATTATAGTAAACAGAATGCATTTGGTGATCCCACAGAGAGAATTTCCTCACTAGGAAAAGATCTCAGAGCATAAATACAACCACAGAGCACTTAAACTGGAAAGAAACCAGACTCACACTTACTCAGCTATTACCAAAATAAATAGGCAAATAATAATAAAAATTTTTGATTAGTTATAAGGGCCTTGAGGCAAGAAACAGCCATACAAGTGAAAACAGAATTATGTGGAACAAGAGCAATATAAACCACACAGTAATATTACTGACAAAGCAAGAATTATTATCTTATACACAGAAATAAAACTCATTACCATTTGTTTATTAAGAAAGAACAGGACAGTATTAATTAGTAGAATTCACTGCACGTCTTTTACAATTCATTACATCTAAATAAGTAGTAATGAGAAACTTCAAGGTAGAGGCACCCAGCTAAGCCACAATTTATGACCCATAGAAACTGTGAGATAATAAATGTTTATTGTCTAAGCTCATGAAGGAGGAAGAAATTTTCCTCTGCCCTTCTAGGTTTTTGGCTGATCTAATAATTAAAGCTACATAAGACAGTTTAGCAGTAGAAAATATCAAAATTTAATTATATCTGTATGTATGGGAACTCCACACACAAGAGCAGTTCAGAGACAGAAAGAGAAAATGAGATCTATATGACATGCTAAGATAAGGAATGGGGTAAGGTGCTTTGGGGCTTTGGAGGGGAGGAAGGTCATTTGTAGAATAGTAGGATTAATGGATATTCAGCAATTAGAAGTTCACCCTGCCCAAGAGACAGGTCATGAAATATTATCTCTGGTAATAACTCATAATGAGTAAAGCCCCATAGGTTAGACTATTATAGGCAGGTAAAAGAGGTACACAAATTTCTTTTGAACCCACAGGGGCTCAGTTGCTTTCCTATCAAAAATAATTCATTTGCCAAAGTAACGTATCTTGAGAGGGCCTGTTCTGAACCCCTTCGTTACTCAACAATAGATTACTAATACAGATGCTAAGGATGATTCCTTCTGGATCATCTGTTTATTACCATTAGAGCTTAATGAAGAGCCTGGTGCATGAAAACCACACAAACCCATGTTTCCATGGTACTTGGACTACACTACATACTCAGTTTTGTTAGGTTAATCCTATGAATGAGAACAATGAAAACCTACTGAACGCTAACAGTCTGCCAAACGTCTTTCTGCTTTTGACACACCTTTCCCCTTTAATCATCACGACAGCTCTGAGTGGTAGGGTTTAGTCATTCCCTCATCTTTCAGATGGGGAAATTGAGATCTGCAGAAGTTAAAAGACTTTTCCAAGAAGACACTTTCTAAGTGGCAGAATCTGTAATTTGACCTAAGTAGTCTGAGTCAAGAATATTGCGATTTTAGATACCACATTTTGCTGCCCCTATGTGAATCAATGAACACTTGCTTAATAAGACAATGAATCACCTGATCATATTTACAACTTAGACTTACAAATTTAACATTTAAAATTTAGTGTCTTTTGTTTCCCTGTGATATATAGTAAACACTATGTAGGAACACTAAAGCTGCTGTCTCCAATCTACTTTTGTGAACACATCATTTGTTAAAAATATTTGACCAAGCATCGTCAATATAAGTATACGATGCCTGTCCAGAAAATACCCAGCCATGTAATGTGAACGATAGAGACATTTACTGAAGAAGACACAAGACACAAGAAACACTGTACATAGGACAATGATGCCTCACTCCCTTCAAAGCAGGCGCTTTGGGACCTCACACAGTTCTCCCAGCATCTCTTCCACTGTTCAAAACACTCTGAAAATTCCTTTGTTGGAATTGCATCAGCCGCCTCATTGTATTTTCCTGAATCTTATTGATGGTCTGATCTCTTCCCTTTCAAAGGTGATTATAGTTTTGGGAAAATCCAGAAGTCTCAGGGCACCAAATCTGGGCTGTAAGGGGTCTGAGTAACCTGGGTGATTTGATGTTTCACAAAAATCTTTGCACGAGACTTGATGCATGAGTGGGTACATTGTTGTGATGAAGCTACCAAGCCCCAGTTGCCCGGAGTTGTGGCCATTTCCACTGAATTTCATCTCTCAACCAAGAAAGAGCACTGAGGTAGTACTCCTTATTAACTGTTTGGCCTGGAGGGGCATGCTCATGATGGGCAACAATGAAAAACTACAGTTAAAATGGTCTTGATTTTGATTCTACTTGGCTGCACCTTTTTTGGGCATGGAGAGCCAGTCAACTTCCCCTGGGATGACTGGGCCTTCGTTTCTGGATCATAGTTGTAGAGTCATGTTTCACCTCCGGTTATGACCTTCTTGAGGAAATCTGGTTCATTAGTAGCAGTTTGAATCAAGTCATTAACAACTGCAGCATGATGTTCCTTCTGCTCTGGTAGCAGAAGCTGCAGAACGAATTTTGCGATGGCATGTTTCATACCAAGATTCTGCATCAAAATCTTGGACACAGTAGTTTTTGGAATCCCTAGATTAGCTTCTAGTTCTCGCACTGTCAGTCACTGATCTTTGTTGATCGCAGCCCGTACGTGGTCAACATCCTCAGGTGTTCTGCTTGTTGCAGGCCTTCCAGAATGTGGATCACTTTCAATAGATTCTTGACCACCTTTGAAGCCTTTGCACCACACTTTTATTTGCACTACACTCACTGCATTGTCCCCAAAAGCCTTTTGAATCATCTGAATAGTTTCCACAAAGGAATGTTCGAGCTTAATGCAAAATTCGATGCAGACTTGTTGCTCTACTAGCTCAGTCATTTTGAATGTGACAGCCACACAGCACACATGCTCACTCAACAACATCTACCGCCCCCACTTACTAGTACAGTGAAGTCATCATTGTTCACACATACACATTCCAGTCCACTATCTTTGGCTGTCAGATTGCATGGATGCTGTGGAAACTGTTCTCATTATATTAACAATGTCTGGACTTTTTCCGGACAGATCTCATATTTATTAATCTACATAAGAAATAAAAATTGCATTCTAGTACATTCATATGTAATTCATATCCCAGTACTACTGCACTATTGTATTAACCTATTATATTAAAAAAAACTCTATCTATTTATTTATTTATTTTACCCAGACCTCAGTGGATCATCTCCTATAGCCACTGAGTTGCATTCAACTTTGGAGACTACTACTTAATAGAATGTAATAACCTTTTTAAACAAGCATTAACCTAGAGAACTTTATTCTTTCACATCCACACCCTCGCACACATAAAAAAATCAGATATGAATTAAGTAATTTTAAATAAAGAAAAGTATTTTAAATTTAGATGATAAGGCTCATGTTCTCATAAAATAGGAATTTTGGAAATATGAATTTTTAGAGACCGCTTTTGTTCTTACCTTCTTTCTCTAAAAACACCTATACATTTTCAAATAAAATATGTACTCTTTGATGTAATTCTTGAAAGTATGAATATAAAATGTATTTCCCTAATGATTTTCTCAATTCTGCTTGTCTAACATTGATTTTTTTCTCCTTTCCATTTGTGATGCTACATAAACCAATAGGGTTTACTATAGTTTCTTTCCCAAAACGGTGCACCTGCCCCATCGATCATTCCTAGAAGAGCCAGCACAGCTTTAGAATATAAACCAATAACATGCTATGAAAATAGAGACAAGACAGCTTAGAAGATTGATTCTAAATTATAGAGCTGCTTACTGATCTGCAACCACCCAGATTCTTACAGCTTGACAGGTGGTTAGTGAGCACAGGACAAACCACAGGCTTGCCTTCATGACATAAATGAGGGCAATTTGCACAGTGTGTGGTACAGTTACCTCAGAAAGGGCTACAAATCACAGTCTTTCAAACTAATGGATTGAAGTCATTCTGTTTCCAAGTTTCTTCATCTTTAATGTGGGTAAGGACATCTACAATCAGATCTGTTCCAATGATAAGGCCAAATAAATTAGCATATTTGGAAAATTTATTTATGGATATTACCACACAAATATAAAATATTGCCTTAATTACTGTGATTATTTTGAGTAACATTATTTAATTTTTTTCTGCTAAACTTGTCTCTTTAATTTAAAAAATAATTTTTAATTCACAAGAGTTTGCAAAAGTATCACAAAAACACACACTCTTTAATTAGATTCACCAATTGTTAACATATTATCTCATTTATTTAATAATTTTATGCTCATTATATACACTATCTCACATATACTTTTTAAAGAATTATTTAGGAGTTAATTGCCTTAACGTGAGAGTAAGTTAAAGATATCAGTATTTTATCTTACATATTTTGGTGTGTATTTCCTAAGAAAGGGGCATTCTTTTATAGAACTACATTTCAGTGATCAAAATCAGGAAATTTAATATTGATATTATATCCTTGTTCCAATCCACTGACCATATTCAAATTTTGACAATTGTCCTAAAAATGTCTTTTATATCAAGCTCTCCACTGAAAACACTCTTTCAGGAACTAATGTCAGACTGTTAGCACTGTTTTTGGGTTTCATTGTCTTGGCATTTTTTTTGTACTACAAGCTGATTATTCTGTAAACTATCCCTCAATTTGTCTGTCTGTACTGTGTCTTCATTTATATATCTGCAGGGACGTTACTAGGATAGAATTCTAAAGCTATTTTTGAAGATACCCAAGAAGTGGAGAGGCAGTATGCTCTTTGCTATTCCTGATAAAAAGAAAAAGCAGTGCATTTCCTTTAGAGATTTTAACAATTCCGTTTCACTTTGTTTCTTGTTAAAAGCTGATAGAATTTTTACAAAAACAAAAAATAAACAATGAACTATGATACCATTTTGAAAGCCATTGTGTTTTACTCAGTATATTAAGAAAGAGAAACTAGATTTGTGCACATGTCTATAAACTGGTCGTTGTATTATCTAATGCTTTCAATAGCCTTGAGACCTACATTGTACTGTACTCATTCATCTTTTTCATCAAGCACTGAAGAGATATTCATTCCCAAAAAGTGCCATACTGTAGATAAATGCATCTACATTTCTCAGTAGCTATCTTTTGGTGAGTTGAAATAGAGTAATTGAAAGAGAGGGTAATATATTAAGGTGTATTTCTTTAGGGACTCCCAAATCCAAACAATACCTTGGAGTCTCTAGGAAACTGTTTCATTTTAATAAGTTAAAAATTTGAGATGACCATATGTCTGGTATGTAAATTCAGCAAAGACCAAGAAAGAACCTCAGGTACCACTTCCATTTAATCTTGTTAATTATAAATTACTGATATCTCCATAATCTTTGGTTACACATAATGACAATCACTGCTAATCCCATCTCTAGAAAATCACTCAGCACTGTTTCCATATATTATAAGTTGTACAGTAATATCCCCTGCCAGCCTTATAACAAACTTTTCTGTATTATACTTTATTTTATGGGCAATAAAATAGCAGTAGGAATCAATCCTTGACCCCTGACTCCTAAGAAATGTATGAACTGTTTCTGTTGTTCTAGTCTCTTTGTTACTTTGCATATTATCAAGCACTGGAACAAAGCAAGCGTGGTTTTAATTTTCACCTGCCAAAATGGCTAAAATCAATCTTACTGTATTCAATAAACAACTCTGTGCATAGACGAGTAAATTTTATTTGCTGATGAATAGCAATAGAATCTTGCAGTTAAATCATAACATAAAACCCATGCATATGAAAAATATCTTTCCTTTCATGACCATCTTTCTAGGTAACCATATATAATATGAAAGATGAATATTTCTTATGACCTTATGCATACGGGGTAAAAACACAATGATGATATAAGGCATGATCTTAATACAATGTAGTTTACTTATGATCAAGTGTTAGGAAAAACTCCTTAGACTAGCCCACCTCCCAGTACAGATTTGATCTATTAGTTAATCAAATACACTCTCACTTGGTCATTTATTCAGTCAACAAAATCTTATCTATTACCTGCATTGTACAAGATATGATCCAAGACACTTGAAAAATAAAGATGGATTAAGACATATCACTGCCTTCAAGGGACTGACAGTTTAATTAGGAAGGATGACATATCAGCAGACTATCAGAACACAGTGATAAATTTACAGATTCCCCAATTTGGGAAGAAGTAATATGAAGTTTCATCCTCTATAACTTTCTCCTCCTCTTCACTCTAGATTAGGGGGCCTTTCTCTGTACCCCCATGTGATTATCTATATGTTTACGTTATGGTGTTTACCACACTACATTAAAGTTTAAAACCTTGCTAGTCAGGAGACTGGGAACAAGAATGACAACTAAGTTAGTTTTCTCTTTTTTAAATGGGGATAATTTATGCATTCATTATTAAATGAAAAAGTCTCTGTGCTACATAATGTTTTGGATGCAATATCATATTTTAATATTACATTATTCAAAGGGTTAATGTGGTTACTAAATGAGATGAATTGTGTAAAGCACTTAGCCCTGTATGTAGCACACAGTAAACTTTTAATAAATGTTGGCAATATAAGCATCATTACTGCATAATTTCAGTGACAACTGTATTTTTAGTGGTTTTCTATATTTTATCAAGCATATTCTAAATATATTTTTCAATGCTATGTAACATTATTTTCTTTTCTCTATCATAAATAAAGCCTTAATGTCATAAGGAGGCTCAGATAAAGCTCAGATAGATGAACAGATTTATCTGAGAGTCCAATACTATTTAACTATTGAATCTTTGATGACACTTTTAGACTAAGGCCTAGCTCATTACCTTATACACAGTAGGAGTTAATACACACTTTTCAAATTGACTTGACTTGATTTTATAAGTTTCATCCAGTTACAACTTCAGCGTGAAGGAACACTAAATCATGCATTTAACAATGTTTTTTAATATATGCTTTTCTCTCTGTCACTGTAGATATTCTCTTCTGAAAGGAAGAGAAACCATTAAATTTGGTGCCTACCCAAATTGGGTAAATAGGACTCAATTTTTACCCCCAAATAGAAAGTTAAGGAAGATTTTCATTTTGGAAGTTAGCTCCTTTGAGCTACAGGCAATCAAGAGAAGAACACCTAAAAAAATCTACTTTTTATAATATATTTTATTGATTATGCTAACTGTAAAAGAATCTATTTTATAATAAATTTAAGGTATTTTTTATTGAAATAAAGAACAAACTGACATCAATCAGAGTAGAGGGGGTAGGAAGATAATGGGGGAAAGAAGGAGAAGTATTGTCAAAGAATATATATAAAGGGCCCAGGGAAAAAGCCAAAGGAGGGAGGGATTGAGAGTGGGAGGTGAGGGTAGGGGTGGGAAAGTGGTGACAGAAAAATGGAGACAACTGTACATGAGCAGCGATAAAAAATAAAGAGAGAGACTTGCCCACAGCCAGTCTTGGAGTTCACTATGGAGTCACAGATTAATGGAATACATGTGTATTTTGGATCTTGTTGCTTTCCCCTAGGAACAGCAATGCTGGGCAGCAATAACATTCAGTTGAAAGCAGCTCAGTGGGCAGAAGTTCCTCCTTATTCTCTAACAACAACATGAAACATGAAGCAAGTATAATTCCTGGTTAGAGAGGTCCTGACAAGATTTATGTGGGTATCACATGTTCCATTTGTTATAATATGTACCCTTTAACTTTCTGGGCAAGACGCACACATATTTTTATGTGACTTACATAAGTACATATGTATGAGAGAAAACTGTCACGATTTACTTTTTTACAGCCTCACAACCTGTGAGAAAGAGGCAATGCATTAATTTCATAGTGAAGGTTAGAGGGCTTGTCTTCTTTGTGGAGGGATTTGACTTAGAGTTTCCCTAAACGCTCAGGTTGTGATAGCTGCCCTGTTCCCGACAAGGAGCTGCATAGACACAGGCAAGCCGGGTCACCTCCTTAGTCTTGTTTCTTCACTTACAAGAGTGCATGGTTGAACTGGGTGTTCTTAAAGGTATTGCCCCCCAAACAAACAAACAGAGCTATGATTGTGTCGTGTTAAATATTTCAGTGAGTTTGTTCATAGGGAGTGAGTATGTCACCAATGATGCTTGTGACACAGACAAAGCCGAGGGCTACTTCTCTGTGCGGAAGAAATACATAAAGTTAGGTTTCCAAGTGACTGGCAAGAAAAAGACATTCATTAGAGACAAAGAAGGGAATAAGAAGACAGCTCCAGAGCTGAATTTTAACAGTGCTGTGAAGTTGATGTCCTAGACACTTTTATTCTTAATTCTTGATGCTTCGGCCACTGTGATGGTCCCTGTCTTTTTCAAGCGCTCATTGCCCCTGTCCATAACCCTCCAGTTTCCCTTCTCAGCTAGAGCGCTCACATGATGGGGCAGTGGGGAGTTTGCATAGTCTTGCATAGTCTTCACCCTTTGTTGCCTGGTTTAAAGCTAAGATGCTTTAAGGCGACTGACAAAAACGTATACAAAAAGGCCTTCGCAGAAAGTTTTCTTAGGATACCTTTTCAGTAAAGAAACTTCTAGGTTGAAGTATATGACTCTTAAAAGTATTGATAGATGTTGACAAATTAGCTTCCAAAGGATTATATGTTTGTGGGAGAATGTGTGCTTCTCTGAGACCCAACATTGTCGTATCACGAACGTTTCTAAAGGTGTTTCATTTTAATTTTTGTTTCTTTGATCTATCAAGGTGGAATATTTAAGTTTGTTAGCCATTTATATTTCCCATTCTATGTCTAGGCTGCTCATATCTTCTGATTTTCTAATTGGCGTTTCAATTTTTTTGGTATTGTTTCCTCTGGCCCTTTACAGTAATGCCCTAGCAGATAATTTACCGGTAAAAGTGGTAAGTCTCTAGAGTGAAGTTATTCTGGCCTGCCAATGAGTATATTCCAGTAATCAAGCATGTTACAAAAAAAGGTATTTTTATTTTAAAAAATGGTAGGGCTCGCTGTTTACATTTTTGAGCATATAAAATATTTTTTCCTTTCTTTATACAAAGGGAGACCGAAACGAGCATTAAATAAATACTTGAAAAAATGTGCATATGTGAATTGGAAAAGAGAAAAAATCTGATTAATTTCCACTATTTCCACAATATTCTTGGACTATATTTTGTCACAAATAATTTGATCTGTTTCTCCTAAGTTAGAGAGATGAGTGATTGTTAAGATCTTACTGTCAATCTTTGTGAGTTGATGAGCTAGCGCAAGACCAGGGGTTCATTCACACTAGGCTTGTGGTCGCTTGTGTTTCTGAAACTCGTGTCCAGAACTCGTGGGGAAAGTACAAGCATCCAGCTTCCTGTAGGACCAGGGCTGATTAATTCAGTTAATTCATGTCCTCTTTTGAAATTCCTTCTTAATCTCTATCTAAAATAAAATATGCATAGGAATAAAATAAGCTAGCATTTACTCAATCAATAGGAAGAGGTAGACAAATAAAAATAGGCTACTACATTGATAGCATGGAGCCGTCCAAAGAGAATCACAGCAATAGATTAAGGTAGGTTTGTCATGTAAATTATTTATAATCAAAAGCAATGTAACAAACTTAAGATGTAAATCTGCTGTTCAAATCATAAAACATTTTTAATGAAAGGGTTGCAGAGCACATATTCATGTTGTACAGTGGACCCTATGGCCGAGCTCAGCTAATAATGCTACTCTCTCTTACTGCACCTATTATAGATGCCATTAATCAGTTCAGCATTATTTCTGACTGGACCTAGACAAAACGTTAAAATAATTTCAGCAAAGCCTCCAAGTAGCCATTATCAATCAAGCAGTTGGCATTTAAATGGAAAAATTATTACCATCTCGGTGTTTCGCATATCTGCTAGAGGCATGTGCAATTGTATCAGCTTGGACCCGGACATGCCAATGTGCTTGCATGGAAAAAATCAATTCTTTTTGTAAAGTCAGCAGCTTTCTAGCATGACCACCTTTCCCAGCTCTTGAGCGCCCCTTAAGACAGAGCTTTTTAATTGGAATACAAAGATACACCAGGAGGTCAAAATGAGTACATATGTGTAAAAGTTATTCATGTCTCAGTGTTAGAGTGTTACTTGGAACTTAAAATGCCAGAAGTCCTCCTTCATCACCTTTGACCATAAGTAGCCCAAGTATATACTTCAATGTATGAATATTAAAATTTTCTACGTATACTATGAAAAAGATGAAAGTTTTGCTTTAAATTGTAGAACAGCTAATCCTGCCCTAGTCAAAGGAATTTTTTCATGCCTGGGTGGTTTTATTCCTTAAAAATCTTTCTTCAAAATGTTAGTTATTTATTGAAGTCATCACAATAAAGAGATCAATTTTCATAGATGATTTATATTTAAAAATGTTTAAAATACATGTTTTCTATTTAAAAACATACACACACACAAACACGTAAATACATATATCTTATAGATAGTTCATTGTGAGATTGAGCTGGTTTGACTTGGAGTAGAAATACATTGCTGTGTGTAGCGCCTTCCTAGGGCATAGCTATTTTTTAGTACAGCTTCTGACATTCTCAGTATAAGGGTCCAGTAGAACCTTATGGGTATTTAAGGCAAGTATTTGGTAATCTTGTTTATTTGGCGGCAGATATTATAAAACCTAATTGAAGTGAGCTTCTCGTGGAATGACTTTTCTTTCTCATTCAAATCCACCTAACATGTATCCTAGATTTCTGAACACATATAATCATGCTGCTACATTGATTCGAATTAATATCTTGATAGAAAATATATTTTATCTTCTTAGTTCATATAAAACTTCCAGGTATTAATCTTTAACCTACAACTCTGTGTGTGTGTGTGTGTGTGTGTGTGTGTGTGTGTGTGTGATATGAGACAATGAATGAAAACCAATGAATGAAAACCAGTCTGGAAACATAAAACAATGTAATTTACATATTAAATACAAACAAAACTACAAAGCCATAAAAAACCAAATTGACAAAATTAATTTAATGTGACACATGATTACTTTTTAAGAAGGCGAATCATACTTACATTATAAAAATGAGCTGATTCTTTGAGTCCAACACCAATATTTTTTCCTTTCTCCTGTCTTGTCTCCTTCAGTACTCTGTGAGAAACTGCTTTGGAATGAGTGATCATTGAAAATGATCTCCTTTCAGTCTTTGAATGCCTCCCCACTGCTTACTTAACTGCCTCAAACTTTTCAGGGTAGTAAACAAGGTCTTCTTTATTTGAGTCCAGCTTACCTCTAGCCTCATCTGTATGATAATGGTCTATAATATATAAACAAATCTATATATTTGTTCCTGCCATAACATACTTGGTATTTATAGTCCTCAAAGATGTCATCCCGTTTCTCTCTTTAGTGCCTTTCCAACATGCTGTTCCAATCATTACTTGAGTTTATCCCAGCAATGGCCACTTCCTTAGCATCCAGTTTGAACATCTTCTGAAGAACCCTTTGCAATATGCTGCTCTGAATAAATGGCTGTTTCAGAATCCTGAGCGTTTCTCTTTGAACTTATCACTCTGAGCTGTAAATGGTTGGTTTACTCTATTCGTCTACAAACTCTTCTAGAGAAGGGTATCCCATTTATTTCCATAGCGCCTAACTAAGCACTTGATACTTGTAAATCCTCCATGTATTTTTGAAATTAACAAATGAATGAGCTCCCATTCATATAGAGTTACCTTATATTATGCTTTCTGGTTTGAGCTTTCTGGTTTCTTTTTAGTTCAGTTATGCACTGTCTCACATGTGCTGATACGTGTGTCCTAGTGGCACTCAATGGGAAAGCAGAATAAAAGGTGTTTTGGTATCAATGAGTTACTTCGCTCAGGTGGTTTCTGTAAGGTTTCCCTTGCATTTTGTTTATTTGTTTGATTGTTTGTTTGTTTTATTCTCACTCAGTCTTTCCTGCATACTCCTCACCTCACTCCATCTTGTCTGACGTCTGTTAGACCTTTCACAGTCTCATAGTCTTTCTTTAAAAATGTGCAGTAGAGACATCCTAAATGAATTATCCCTGCGAGCTAGATGAACTATTTGTTTTTGTAGAAGATCAGAGATGCTTTTATTTTAGTGCCACAAAACATCAGGTCAGGCCAGTGTGTGAGCATACATTTAATCCTCTGAGTGGGTGCCAGGTAGATATGCCAACAACAAAAAAAGATCATTAAAACTTTGGTACTAAAATAGATATTTCATTAATAATAGAACATTGTATTGGTTATCAAATATAATTTTATATATCCTTCATTTTATTTACTAGTCAGTAGGCTTTTTTTAATACTCCAGAGTCATTAGTTTAGTTAAATAAGAGAGTAGGAAAATCTGAGGGTTTTTTTTTAACAGAAATAAAGTAAGAAATGTCTACTTAAATAACTAATGAGGAGAAATGTTATTTTTTGACCTTTTACTAAATTTGGTGAAAAGAACATTTTAAAGAACTCATCAGACATCATTGACTTACTTAAAAAACTGGCGGCCACAAAGATTTAGTTATGCAGAAATCCTAAATTGATTCAATGTTAGAAGTGAACCAGGATTGGAGGCTATCCTATGAATTGATTAATTTTTAAATTTCATTTATACAGCCCTGGCTAGTATAGCTCAGTAGATTGAGTGCAGGCTGCAAACCAAAGGGTGCCTGGTTCAATTCCCAGTCAGGGCACATGCCTGAGTTGTGGGCCAGGTCCCCAGTGGGGGCCACATGACAGGCAACCATACATTAATGTTTCTCTCCCTCGCTTTCTCATTCCCTTCCCCTCTCTCTAAAAATAAATAAAATAAAACCTTTAAAAAAGATTTAAAAATTTTCATTTATACATTTATGCAACAGATACTCATAACTTGTTACATGTGCCTGACGGTCTTTCAGGCCTGGGAATAGCAGTAACAGGAGAGCCTATTGTTTTACGAAGTACAGGCTCCCTCCACCTTGTTGGTGATATTTTTGTAAGGCCATGCATTTAATTATTTGTCTTCAAATCATTTGGGGCAATAGATGATATAAATTAAAATCTCCTAATTTGATTTCTGGATCTAGTCTGAATTATATACCATCACAACTCCTCACACATTTATCTCTGAGCCATTTTCTGGCAATACCAGAAGTAGCACAGTGTAGCGAAAACAGCAAGAATTGGCTTTGGAGCAGCTATGCCCTTGCTCCGACCCTCACCAACTCTGCCAGAAACTGGCTGTGCAATTCTGGATTCATGGCTGGACTTCCTGCCTCTTCAGTACTTTCATAATGAAAACTTTCCATTACTCAGTAAATAACTGCCACTTCCCCTGTAATTCCAAACATCTAATGGTCACAATTTACCAAGAAAGATCTCTTGCAAAAGCCATGTGAGCTTAAGCCTTCGTCCGTACAGGAGCACAGCCAGGTGAAAGTAATGCAGAGGGTTGCAGAGTGTATACGTTGACTGGCAGAGCATTTAATCTGTTGGTGACAAAGACTATACTTGCAGGGATCACTTCTATAGTTTGTTACTCTGTTGGTGGCTGAGTCTGTAAGACAGTAGCTAGATTTAAATACTTAACTGGTGGCATTAAACTTCGGTATAGAAATAAGCGCAATAGGTATGGTGAGTCAGAGAAATGTATAATACAAAACCCATTATCTCTGCTTTGGTTAAATGGCTGGAAAAGTCTAAGTTTACACTTTTAAATGGAATTTCCTCCCAAGTTATATCTGAACCAAGGAAAAATGGCCTCATATATCAAGGACCATCGGCGTTTCACTACTATCCCTGTGGCAGGATAAATTACTTTGACAACACACATTTCTGGGAACATCATATTTACTGAGAATAGCAATTAATCACTTAAATTAATATTTGAATAAAATGTGTTTCCAGGAAAATATTTTAATTTTATTGTGCCTTTTATTATTTCACTAGACAAATTAAATGACTTAGAATAGAAAATGGATTTTCAAAAAAGTTATTACTTAATATCGCAATCTACACAATCACCTAAATCCAACTTTATCCAGCAAAGCTTAATTTTACTGTAACTCATGCATATATAGCTACACACATTTTGATTCATTTTAAGCTTGTATGACATGTCTATATTAGCAATATAAACTGGTAGTCTTAAAGATTTAAAATGCAACTTAAAGAACCTTTTAAAAATAAAGTCAATTTAGAGATCAGTTTTTTGTCTGATCATTTCCTGTGCTTTGATTTATAATTTTATTTCTATAAGAAGTTATTTTTATAAGATCCTTTTACCATTTCATGTGATAAATAATTATTATGTGATGTTAAAGGAAAGGCATAATTTTAAATTGAGAGAAAGGTAGGGGGGAGATCATGCATTCTTTATTGAAATCATTGTGAATAGGGCATAAAACAGTATTCTAACTCTCCCCATCATCAGTAAATATGCCAAACTGTTAAGTTACCGAGATGAATTTAAGTTTATACAACATAATAATTTTGCAAATATAGAGGTTCCTTTGGATGGATGATGAGGGATAGATTACCTGAAGAAGTTACATTAAGGCAGACACAGCAAGGATGCCTGGGAAAGACCCTGAGTAAAATGACTGGCTATTGTCAACAAACAAGCAAACCAAAATCTGGCACTTGGGCTTAAATTTGTGAATTAGGGAGAAAAAGATATGAAATAAAGTTAGAGAGTTGGACAGGAAGTGAATCAGTCAGCAAGTTGTAAATTTTAGCTTTGAAGTTTGTATTTAATTCATTAAGGACAATTACGTAAAACTTGGATAAAATACAACTGTGTGAGGCCCTGGCTGGTGTAGCTCAGTGGATGGAGCGTGGGCTGTGAAGCAAAGGGTCGCCAGTTCGATTCCCAGTCAGGGCACATGCCTGGGTTGCGGGCCAGGTCCCCAGTGAGGGCCATGTGAGAGGCAACCGTACATTGCTGTTTCTCTCCCTCTCTTTCTCCCTCCCTTCCCCTCTCTCTAAACATAAATAAATAAAATCTTAAAAAAAAAATACAACTGTGTGAGTTCTAGGGTACTGTGTTCTTGTTTATTTTCATTTCTGATCAGAGTACGATATTTAATAACTCTGTAAAGTTAGAAGTTAACTACAGAAAAGTATGATGAGTTGAGATGATTTTTCTACTTTGTCCAGTAAATGATAGCACCACTTAGCTATATAAATTATTTCTGTTTTGCAGAAGATTTAAAAAGGGAGAAATTCTCCATTAATTTTTATTTTGGCACAGTGTATTAGTATTAGTACCATTATTATTCACTATATCTTAGATATTGCTCCTTTTAAAATGATCTGGCTCTACATTTTAAACACATATATCAATATTGGACCCCTATCTTCTGTCCTTTATATATGCCATCCAAACTGACCCTGCTTTGAACTCCTTGTTTTTTCTTTTCAAAATTAATTACCTATTGCTTTTTGGATATATTTCCCACTCTTTATTTTCCTACCCACTTTCTTCACATTTTGTGCTTTTTTTTTTCTATTCCTTTGTTATAGCTTCCTGTTTTTTTTTTATTAAAAATCATAGGTTTTACATTATATTTTAGATGGCAACTAATTCTTGGAAATTTTCTTCTGATTTCTATAAGTCATTTTTTCATGTATTTATAACACTGAAACAAAGGCAGGTTATAACACTGATAACTGATTGATGCCCAGTCCATTCCCACATTCTTAGCACCAATATTCACATAGTTTTGCTTGGTTCATTTTGAGGAAGAATCTTTTAATATTATATCTACTTGTTTTTTTACATAATGGGTTGCTAAAGAAAGCATTATGCATGAGATCTGTCCAGAAGGTATCCAGCCATGTAATATGAAAACTAGAGACACTTACTGAAGAAGATACAAGATACAAGAAACATTGTACATAGGACAATGATGCCTCATTCCCCTTCAAAGTAGGCACCTTGGGACCTCACACAGTTCTCCCGATTGCCATTGGCTGCCCCATCATATTTTTCTGAATCTCATCAATGGTCTGAAATCTCTTCACTTTCAAAGTTGGTTTTAGCTTTGGGAAAAGCCAGAAGTTGCAGGGCACCGAATCTGGGCTGTAAGCGGGGCTGACTCACCTGGGTGATTTGATGTTTTGCCAAAAAATTTTGCATGAGACGTGATGCATGAGTGGGCGCGTTGTCATGATGAAGCTGCCAATCACCAGTTGTCCATAGCTGTGGCCTTCTGAATCATCTGAATAGCTTCTACAGAGGAATGTTCAAGCTTAACACAAAATCTGATGCAGATTCATTGCTCTTCTTGCTCATTTATTCTGAAAGCGGCGGTCATTCAGTACATATGTTCATTCAACAGCATCTACCACCCCCAGTGACATCATCGTTGTTCACACATGCACAGTCCAGCCCACTCTCCTTGACTGCCAGGTTGCATTGATGTAGTACAAACCATTCTCATTATATTAACAATAGCTAGACTTTTTCTGGACAGACCTTGTATGTTTTATAATATATGCCTCTACATTAAAATCTTCAATATATATCACTTTTGTGATATTTCCTTATATTTACTTTCTTTGCCTGGTAAAAATATATTTCCAGAATGCAATATGATTCCCTTTTCTTTTCCATCCATTCATTTTCTGGAAATTATGTTATCTAAATAAATATAGAAGAAGAGACACATAGTAGAAGGAGAAAATAAGAAAAGCACCCTGCTTGCTTTAGAAGGCAGTCATCAAGAAATACGCGACTGATGAATGGTTTCTAAAAAGTATAGATTTTATTTCTAATCTCAAATGCATAAAATGGAACATTTTTTTTAATTTTCTGCCAATAAACCATAGTTAATCCTTCAAATGATTTCATGATTAAGTTCCTTTGGTCTTATCTTTGAAGTCTATAAATCAGTTGTCTGTCAGTCCAATTTTTAGTATTGTAATAGGAATCTAAAAGAAGAGTGTTAGGAACTTGTCATAAGATGTTACTTTTGCAGTGGTCTGCCAAGAATTTTCATTTACTTGGTAGTGGTTTAATCACTGAACATTATTTTAATAATATCTAAATTAGGATTTCTTTTCCTTAACATTGTGAAGTCAGCCATAAAATCTTAAGATGTATTAAAACTAACATAAATATTTAAAATTTCACAACCAGGGTAGCATTTTGAATGCTATGGTATGATCATTTTCTTTGATGCCTTTGAAATAATGAAGGATTCAGATACCACTTGGAATCCATTCTAATAGATGTCAAGAGATTAAACAAACTGAGAATGTACAGAATGTTCCGCAATGAACATTTGAATAATGTCCCACAGTGAACATTTGAATAATCCACAATGAGCATAGGTAGAAGCTGCGTATGATAAATGGATTGGTCTGGTTTATTTCATATGAAAATATTATCTTCTTTCCAATGACCTTGTATTATCTTTATCAAAATTTTAAAATGTGCTTCTCTTTTATTGTTCTCATTTGAATAAATATATATCAATAAAAACTTCAAGGTGGGCAGTATATAATTATGTAGTAGAATGGATAGTAAAACAGAGGGAAAAAAATAGTCAAATTGAGGTAATGGATTGCTGAGTTTTTGAAGAAACTTAGTAGGTTAATTCATAAACTAAAATCAAGCATTATTTGTTTACTCAGATGTTTATGTATATTTTAGCATACCCATGCAATCAAAACAATGTTCCATCTAGTTTACATTAGATTTCTAATTTTAAAATGTGCATATCTAATATTTTATATTCTTAAATAATTTTCTTATACATGCAGATATTTTCCCCATGAATTCTACATCATTTTGCCTTCTATATATTCTGAATATCAATTAAAGATAATTAATTTTTTTTAAGATTTTTTTTATTTTATTTTCAGAGAGAGGAGAAGGGAGGGAGGAAGAACAATGTATGGTTGCCTCTCACATGGCCCTCACTGGGGACCTGGCCCACAACCCAAGCATGTGCCCCAACTGGGAATTGAACCGGGACCCTCTGGTTCCCAGCCCGTGCTCAATCCACTGAGCTACACCAGCCAGGCAAAGATAATTAATTTTAATGTATAATATTTTTCAACCCTAAAGTCTTTAGTTGTGGAGATATTGAGAAAGAAGTTTCCAAAAGTCACTATGGATTTTCTTTTCTGTTTTGTTACCTTATAGAAAAAAAATCAAGAAAGAGAGAGGAAGAGGGAGAGAGAGAAAGAGGGCATATGACTTGAGCTAACTACCTATTTAATTCTTGCAGAGTTATCTAAAAGTTTGTTTATTTAGAAATGCATTTTATTTTTACTTCCAAAATTATGCAACCATCACTTTGAGTAATTTGCCTCAATAAATGAATAGGTTTAGTTAATATCACCAACATCTATGGTAAATTTACATTCAAGAGAAATTTGTTATTAATTATTTGTAGAATAATATATTAATATAAAATTATAGCAAACTAAGGTAAAAGCTACCTCTGTTTGAACATGAGAAAAGGTTTTTCCTATTCTGTTTCGACTCCTCGGCCCTTAGAAACTACTAAATTATTTCAGATGACTTGTAAATTCATTAATTTACATAGTTAAACATTTTGCATTTATAAAACAGTGAAGTAAATATGCATGAGCTATTGAGTAAATTTTAACCAATTTACTTTGGGAGCAATTCTTTCTCTTCTTTCTAGGCCTATTTTAATGTGTAAATTTGCAGAAGGAATACTATGACTTAATCAGATTATTAATTTGTTAACATACCCTTTTTGAAGAAAATGAAAAATATATGAGTAAAATTATAAACTGAAGTTTTCAAAATAAAACTCATTTCTCAAAGGAAAAATGTATAGGATATTGATGAAATGTGAATGGCTGGTTTTTATTAAAAAGTAGAACAAAGAGCAATTAAAATATTTAAAAAATTATATAAGTGATAAGCTTTACCAAGAGATACAGCAGTGTAGTATAAGTTCTCCTTTACTTATATCCAGAATCAATTTACAATATAAAAATATTTGATAAATCTAGAAACAGTACAAGGTGGTTAAGAACTGGATGCACTGAAGGGAGGGATGCTTAAAGAAGGTGCCTCTGGGAGGTGGGCTTTGGGTGCATAAGGGAGGGAGTTACTTTCTCTCATCAGCTCAACTATACTTTTCATTTGCTGCCATGTACATGCATGATGATAATAATAATATTTTAGAAGTTGGGTATCTTTTGAAATCATCTATTACATTTTATTTCAAAGATCCTAGATGTCACCTGGAAAAAAACAACAACAACACATTGCGAAACCCTACATATCTACTGCTTGATGTGTAACCAAGTACTACAAAAGAAAAATTTCTGCTGCACTCATTTACTGGTTTATTCAACAAATATTTACACAGCATCTTTTCATGTCAGGCATTTTGTTAAAGCACTGGGAAATATTATGGGCACAAATATGTTTCATCCCTACATCATGGAGTTTCCAGTTTATAGGAGGAGATAATGAATCAAATAATTTCCTAAATAAATGTAGAACCTTACCCTATGTACATAGTATAGGAAGTGCATGTAGCACATGCCTCTCACCTAGATTTTGATGTAAGAGGCAGTCAGAGAGAACTTTCTGAGAAAGGCACAACAGATCACTGAAGCATCAGTAGGATCATTGAAGCTTAGCTTAAAGAATCTAGCAGGTGTTTTTGGTGCTAAGTGAGTGTCATAGGTTCTGATCCCATGAATGGAACAAACATTGAAAATTGGAGGAAATTAAAGAAGCCCTTAGGTCCTGTTTCTAGATAGTGAGGGGGGAATGTTGAATGAAAGAACATGGGAAGAAGGAACTAGGACAATTTTTGCAGGCATGTTTAGGATTCTAGTCTTTAATATAAGTGCAATGAGTAAGCATTGAAATGTTATATGAACATATTTATGTTTTAAAAATTTCACTTTTGGGTGCAGTGCTGAAGACAAATTAGAAGGGCAGAACTAATACAGTGGGGCAGTGGAAGATCATCTTAACAGGCCAGGAAAGTGACTCTGGTCTGCAGAATACAGTGGTAGCTACAGAACTGGAAACAAGTAGATGGCATCAACAAGTGTGTATCAGGAGGAGACAACAGCATTTTCCATGAAATTGGACATAGAGGGTGGCCTATAATTGGACCGAAAGGACATTGCACTCAGAAGGGACACAAAAAGAGAAGGAACTTTGCATTATGCTTTTTATTCATTTACTTTGTGTATAGAGTAATACTTGCAAATATTCAGGAAGAGAAGTGAAGTAATCTGTTAGATATGCCTGTCTGAAATTCAGAGAAAAAGTATGCTTTGGAGGTAAAATTTTGAGGCAACTCTATCTATACTGGGTATTATGAGATTTAAATTGATGGACTGAATATTATGAGATTCCTCATGGGGCAAAATGCAGTCCAATGTAACTTGGACTCAGAGAGAGAATTGAGAGATCTCCAACAAGTGATGAAAATGTGCAAGGTAGAAGCTGAATAAGCACACCAGAAGGGGAAGGGCTCAGGACCCAAGAATAATTTATGGGAAACATTTTCGCTCGATCAACAAAAAGGGGCGGTGATGGCATGACTGTACCCCACGGAGAAGTTGCCACAAGCTAGGAGGGCCCCAAATCAGGAACAAAGTGGTTAATATTTTTGTTAATATGTTATTTTTTATAACAACTATGTAAAATCATTAATCGGTTACTGTTTTTGTTCAAGAGTAAGAGAACAAGTTGTCAGAGCCACTGAGAGATTAACAGCTGAGAAGCTATGAGAAGATTGTGGGCAAGCAGCCAGAGCTTGATTTGCAAACCCCCAGTGCAGGAAAGATGGGAGCCAAATAATAAGTTAAAATGGCCAGGTTCTAAAAGCCTAAATAAATTCTGTAAACCGTGGTTTGTGATAGCTAGTTTCTTCTAAGTGCCAAAGGCTCTGCCCAAAATCTGTCTTGAGTCTTAATACTGGTAAAATCCATTTCAGAACCTGAAGTCAACATTTTTCTTTTCTTTTCTTTTCTTTTCTTTTCTTTTCTTTTCTTTTCTTTTCTTTTCTTTTCTTTTCTTTTCTTTTCTTTTCTTTTCTTTTCTTTTCTTTTTTTTCTCTTCTTTTTTTCCTTTTCTTTTTCTTTTTTCTCTTCTTTTTTTCCTTTTATTTTATTTAAGTTGTTAAATAATCAGTGAAGTCTCCATTAAAAACAAATACGGCAAACTACCAAAGAGCACTGATCTTGTCGAGTGGATAGCATCCATCAGGGATGAATCTGCACAGGGTGCAGGACCGCGGGTTTTGTTAGAGGCTCCCGTGGTCATTCCCTAGATGCTGAGTGTGCGACTATCAGAAAATCACTACTAACCCCAGTATTTTCTTCCAGTTCCAGATTATATTTAAATGATTTGAGTTCTTTTAAACCAGATTCAACTTGTGCTTTAAATGGATGTCTGAACAAATATTAGAATAAAATTTATTAATCCTTATTTTTTTGCCTTTGCATGCTGAGGATGACAAAAAAAATACTGTGTATGTGTGTGTTTGGGGGAGATGTAGTTCCTGTCATTTTTGTTGTGTTGGAATTTGCATTGCTTTAAATATCAAAACATTCAATAAGGAAATGAATGTTGGGCACTTTTATAAAACTGGTCTTTATTGTAATAATTTTTAAAAAATTACTTAACAATTATATTTTTATGTATTTTTAGAGAGAGGGGAAGGGACAGAGAAAGAGATGGAGGGAAACATCAATGCATTTCCTCTTGTGTGCCCCACAGTGGAGACCCAGCCTGCAACCCAGGCATGTGCCCTGACTGGGAATTGAACCAGTGACCTTTGGTCCTCAGGCTAGCACTCAGCCACACCAGCCAGGGCATACTATAAAAAAAAAATTTAAGGTATGCCATAATAAAGATAAAAAAATAAACCTTTAATATTTGGATAGCAATTCACTGAAGAGCAATTCAGCCAAGCAGAGTTGTAGTTTTGCTTCTTATTTTTATGATGGAGGTAGTCTCTTAGACATTAATTAATCTTTCCAAGAAATGAGCTATTTTTTAAAAGATTTATTTATTTATTTATTTTTAGAAAGAAGGGAAGGAAGGGAGAAAGAAAGGGAGAGAAACATCAATATGTGGTTGCCTCTCACGTGGCCCCCACTAGGGACCTGGCCTGCAACGCAGGCATGTGCCCTGACTGGGAATCGAACTGGTGACCCTTTGCTTCACAGCCCATGCTCAATCCACTGAGCTACACCAGCCAGGGCAAGAAATGAGCTATTTTTAAATACACCATTCATTGGCAATATCATTATTAAATATGAAAATATGAAGGAAAATATCCCCAGATGGTATTGTGAATATCCTCATTGACAAATCAGTTTCTTCACCACATAAGACTCAAATAAGTGCTTATCTCAAAAACAAGAAAATCAAAATTGATTCTTGAAAAACAGATTCATTTTTTACTTTTCTTTTGTCAAATTCTTTGTAAACATCAGCCATTCCTGAAATTTTCCATCTGGTCACTTTAAATAGTGGGACATTTTGAGTCACAACGGAATTCCTCATATATATATATCAAATAATTTACAGTTGAACCTCAGTCGGTACTCATCAATTCTTTCAGAACTTATGAAATAGACAAGTAGCTACTTAATGATGAAGCATTTTCTCTCGTGGGATGGGGCAACATCATCACTCATATAAGTCCTAGCAAGTACCAAGTGCTATAAAAAATATTGTTTCCTCATCAAAATACAATGAGTACAGGGTTTTTGACAAGTTCTGAAGACAACAATACCAAGATATGACTATTTTGAATTAAAAACTTAAAATATGTTGTATATGCTGATCTTAAGGATGTGTTCAGTACTGGAAATGAAATTTAGAAAATTATCTTGATGCAAAGATAGCCTCCAATCACACTATGAGGCAAGTTATCCCAAATGCCATACACAGAAAACCTCACAAAATTAAGTTGTTCAATCACATAGTCTATTGAATCTGTTTAAAATGCACAGAGAGAAGCAAAGAGGAGAGAGATGGGATAGGTCAGCATACTTAGGATAAGGTGCAAGCAGGTTGGAAAGACCACAGTACCTGAATGCTGAAGTATGCAGTATTTATATGTTTTGTCTCTTTTACATTACTTTCCCCAATGATCATGTAGTTATAAGGTCCAGAATTGTAGTTTTGAGCAAGGGACTCATAGGCAGGGGGTGTATATACTAGCCCAATATACACATTTGTCTTTGGGAAAGACACACAGACAAGTATGCCTGGCCAATATCTGTAGCTTGCCATTCACTTGCTGAATAGCCGTAGTTTTGCTCGTGCCTCTTGGTCAGAAGGCATGTAGAGCCAGAACCCTTGTCAGCTACTAGAGTGAAGGTCTCAGGACTGTTAAGTACTCGTGTATTTTTCATACCTGCCTGTTCAGTGCACAGGTGCTTCATGCGTATTTCAGGTCTCTTAAAAATTGTGTCTCCATCTTTTTCTGTGTTTAACACACACAATCTGCTATGAATTACTTACTTATACTCAACATACCTGGAAACATTTTGCTTGTTTTTCTGAACCACATGCTTATACATTATATTAGATAAAAATGGGATATTCTGTAGCATGGGTGTCCAAACTTTTGGCATCTCTGGGCCACACTGGAAGAAGAGTTGTCTTGAGTCACACCTTAAATACACAAACACTAACAAAAGCTGGTGGTCAAAAAAAAGTTTTAAGTAAATTTATGATTTTGTGTTGGGCTGCATTCATAGCCATCCTGGGCCGCACGTGGCCTGCAAGCCGCGGGTTGGGCACCCCTGCATCTAAAGCAAAGACTTTGCCAAATTTTAGAGTGAAAATTTCAGGAAAATGTCAGGAAAAAGGCTGAAATTTCAGTGCAGGTTTTAGTTAAAAGTGCATTATTCAACAGGTAACTTAGAAGTAAACTAAAGTTCTGATTCTTCAATTCTACTAACTATGAGTCAATAGATGCGGGTGTATCAAAAAGTAAACATTAAAGTAGACTTGATTTTACTTTAGATCCAAGTTCAAAATTGGTTAAGTTAAAGGAACTATACAGTTACAAGGTAGGAAAAAAAAATATGGTGAAGCTATGCAGGAAAATGCTTACAGTTTACTTGCCTAAACAAAAGTGTGTGAAGAATTTTACAGATGAAAATCGATGTGTTTTCCTTTTGGGACACCCGATGAGAATACTAATTGACAATACCACTGATCAAAAGGAAGCACTTACAAGCAGAAAAGTTTTCTTATGAGATTATAACTACAAAATGAACTTCTCTTCTTGACTTTTCTTTATGGCTCTCCTCTCCTCAATCTTTGCAAATGTAGACCTGTGCTCCATGTTAACACACCCATGTAGTTCTGATAAGAGAACATGAAATAGCATGTATCATGGCTAGCAGAGGAAAAGAGCTTAATCTCAATGTATGTGCAAAATATAAGATGTGAAAATTAACATAATGAGAAATATTAGCAAAGTATACTAAAAAAACACTCTCATAAAGTATTAACTCATATAATTTTATCCAGCTTTGAAATACCATTTTGGAAAACCTCAACAGCAAAGTATGTTTTTAAATGTGTATGCTAAAACATTCTTATTAATATTATAAATAAATGCAACATTCTTCTGGAAGGCTGGAATACTACAGTTAAGGCAATACATATTCAGAAACATAAAGATATTTATACCCTTAGAAAAATAACTCCAATCTAGAACATATGTCAGGTCCATGGCCAAGTTGATCAGGTAATTAGAGTGTTGTCCCACCAAAAGACTGCAAGTTCGACCCCCAGTCGGGGCACAGGTGGGTTGCAAGTTCTATCCCCCGTCATTCTGACCAGGGTGCATATAACAGGCAACCGATTGATGCTTCTCTCTTACATTGGTGTTTCCTTCTCACATCTGTGTTTCTCTCTCTCTCTCTCACTTCCTCTCTCTCTAAAATCAATAACAACGTATTCTCAGGTGAGGATTAAAAAATATATATTTCAAATAAACTCATCAATAAGTGCAGAGAAGTTGTACATATGTATTCTTCCCATGAGTTTCTAAAATAACAATAAAGTGGGATAAAAATGCTTAGTGCTTTAGCAATGGAGTATTATATCCAGTGGAATATTGTGATCAAAATAAAATAGAAAATGGGGCAGATGTACTTTTTAAAAATTTTACATATGTGTAAAGTTTTATGGTACTTGTCATTAATTTGTTCTGACAAGTGGCGAGCAAGGGACAATTAATGAAACATTTTCTCTTGTGGGACAGCATCGTGGCTCATACAAGTTCGCGCAAGAGCAATGACTGTCAACCAAGTGCCGAGTGCTGAAACATTTTTTCTCAAAATAAATATATTAAAATATATGTATATGAAAATTTCCCCAAGCATTAGTTTTCACCATTAGTAGAATAAAATTAATTTTGAAACACAATTCACATCTGAAGACTGCATTTGTTTGTAATTGATTTGGCATTTCAGGCACTTGAAACATCTTTAGCTTTGGACTTTGTTTATTGCAACAATGAATTCTAAAGGTTATATAAGAAACATTGTGCTGGTGACAGCATCACTGGTGTCAAGGGGCAGGGTGGCCTTTTTTACTTTTGAAAAAAACTGGGTGTAATAAAGCGATATATTTTCTCAGTGACATGTAGGTGTTATACTGGTATAGCCAGCTTTTAAACTCATGGGAAAGAAAAAGTTATTGCGATCATGAAAACTAGCTCCTAAGTCTCTTTTCTTTATTCAAACAGTTCTTAGTGCATGGCTTTTAAATAACTGAAGGCCTTAGTTATGCAGGAGAGGGTGTATTAAACAAGATGACTGTAAAAAATGTTTGAAAATTAGGATTGTGACTTTATGATACATGAGCGCATGTGGATGATAATGTGTGAAAACAAATAAGGATATGAGGCTGAGTCAGTTAAATTGTTGCATTAAATGATTGTATAATATCATCTTGGAAGTATAAAAAGATATTAAACTGTGAAAGCAAGGGGTAAATCAATGTTAAGTTGGACTTTACAGAGTGCTAAGCAATTTTTTCAGGATACATTAAGTAATGAAAACCTTCATAAATTTCATTACGGTTGGAACGTAGCTGAATAATGAATGGTAGTTAAGAAGTTTTAGTTAGAAAACTAGCAGACAACATGTAAAGGAAAAAAGAAAAATAGTCTAGCCAGCCATCATAACTGTCCAAAACATAATTGTTTCTAAAATATTTAATAGACAATACTAACTCCTTTTTATGAGACAAGGCGATGTAAACTAAGATGCATCTACTCCAATTAATTACTCAGAAGCAGAAGAGAATAAATTATTATTGAAGTAATTCTGAAAGTGAATATAATTAGTACCATTAATCATTGACCATAAATTATTTAATTCAATAATAAGCCTGGAAGAAAAATTAGTATTATAGTCACTTTTGTATTTAAAACTCATCATCATAATGCTGTCAACTGGAATATATGATGTCTTCAAATATTTATTTTAAAAAACTGTTTTGGTTCAATTAATATTATGAGGTTACATTAACTTCTACTGAATAAGATAATGAGTTTAAGAAAGCCAGCTCTTATTATTTCAGTTCTAGAATTTCTATTAGATATAAATCCATTAGCTCTCAACACCCCCACAGAAGCTCTAACTTACTGGCACTAATTAAAAAATTCTAAATAGAATGTTAGAATAAGGAACAGGGAACATATAAAAATGAGATTATAATATCAGTTTTTTGTAAAGGCACTTCAGAACTGTCTAACTGGAAAAAATTGAATGTTCAGTGTGTAGTGCTAGTTTTATCTGTTATGAAAAATCCTGATGTTCAGTAATAAGAGTCTATCAACACAGTGACTGTACACAACATCCGAGTGCTTAAAGATAATATGGGATAGAAAAAAACTTTTCTGTTTGCTTGGGGTCCTAGAAATTAGACTGACAAAAGACAATGTATCAAAATAAAAACAAATAGAAATGTATTAATACATACATCTAGCATACATCTGGGAATGCTCACTGCTGAATATCTCAAATGGGTGATTAGAACATGGGCTTGCATAGCATCTTAACAGAAGAACAATAAATTTGTAGACAGTGACAAGGGGAAAGGACTGAGTTTCTGGGGGTGGCAAATTGTGGATTGATAAATGCATGGGGGAACTAATGGAATCTAAGGGCTAATTATTTCTCTGATGCCATCCCTGAGCTGATGAAGGATCTACAATTGTCTGTAGTTATTAACTTCTGTCTTTTCTGGCAAAGAAGGGAGGGAGGACACCTTTATAAATTTATGTCCTACTTTTATGCAAGTAGGGGAGGGCAGAGAGATTTTCTTATGTACGTTTCTTCTCAATTGCACTGAGCTCAACATCATTTTTATGTTTAAATGGCATAATCTGGAGTAGTGTATTGTGCTACTCGTCATCATGGATGGAACATGCTTGTTGCTTTATGGGCTCCTGAGTATTTTTGCACAGATATGATTAATGGATGAAACAGTACTTGGAAAGCCTCAGAATCTTTTTTGATTTCCACTGGAAAGTCTGGGAAATTGTCCTGAAAGGAACTAAAATTGATGGGAAGGGTAAAAGGGACGTAAGGAAAGGTAATTGGAGTTCTGCTTTGATTGAGTTTGGGAAGAATTTGGGGAAATCAGAAGAGGTGGAGAGCTGAAGTGTATAAGACAAGAAAAGAGAAGAAAAGAAAGAGTATATGAAGAAGCATTTTTGAGATTATGCATATCTTCTTGTGTTTCAAAATTACTTTAGTAAAGGTTAATTTTTGTGTGTTTTGTTTTACTTGTTGAACACCAACTTAAAGTATGAAAACAGGAGCAAGAATTGTGTGCTGCATAACACACAATTTTATAATCTGGGTCAAAAGATGAATTATCAGTATATTTTTTAAAGTATTTCACTTTTTTAGATTATAATAAATTGATTTTGGGTTAAATATACATTCTTGTATAAGTAACATGTGATGGAATTGTATTTCTAAAGTACATTGAATGTTCATATCCTTCACTAATGTTCTTAGAAGGAGAAACTTTGAGTCTGAATGGCAAACATTATTTTTCTCTCTCTGAGCAATGCAGCATGTAAGTGAAAAAAGTGTAAAATCTGTAATGTCATTTAGGTTCTTACTTTCTCATTACCCATGGAAGATGATGTGTCAGCCTTTATTTTGAATTTAGAAGTGAGTGATACATAATAGTCTAATTGCTGTTGGTTGATTTAAAAAAAATAGTAAGGTCAATGACGGTGATGTTCATAGTTGAGTGAGCAGGTAATTGGAAAGAAAGAGGAACGTAGTTCAGAGTTGTCTACTTTTTCCACTTGGTTTGATATTGCTTTTAAAAAGGAAAGAGTCTACACTCGTTCAGCTTCAGGCACAAAATTAAATTGTCATAGTTTTGTCGCTTGTGTTAAGACTCAAAGACACCTGGCTTTTTGTACTATGGCGAGTAATGACAGGTAACTGCAAGCCTATCGATCACAGCTCGCTTGTGTCAAAAGGGCTAAACTTTAATATCTTTAGTGATCACTATTTTTTATTTTATTTTTAAAGCTGTGAAGTCACAAATGTAGAGAGAGATTAAATAATTTACTCTTCTTTTCACAGCTAGTCAACATTTAGTGCTAGAGCTGGGATCCAAACCCAAGTGTTCTAGTCTCGGAATGAATTCTGAGTGAACTCTTGTAACATATTGCCTCTGGAAATAAATTGATTGAGGGAGAGGTCGTATCCAATCAAGCAGCCTTCTCAGTTCCATATGAAGTGGGTTCTTGAATTTTCATCTTGCATGGAGTAGGTGAATTGAGTTAGATTTATTCTGAATACAAGTCAATATTGCAAGTATGCCAATAACTCAGTTATAGATCCTTTGCTTCCTGTTTCTCGCCAAACAAAAATCCACAGAAGTCTAGGAATCATGCACTGAATGCTTCCTACAGAAAATTATTCAACCATTTCTTCTTCTAGTATAGCATCTATAGTATTTTTTTCTGCTTCATAGAATGGTGTATTATAGAGACATAGTGGAATATGACATTACAAACACATATTCTTAAAAATGAGATCATATATTGGAAGTAGTGCATGACTTAACAAAGTCACAGTAAATTGATTCTCATTTTTTTCTTTATTTAAATTACTTTATTGTTGTTCAATTACAATTGTCTGCATTTTCTCCCCTCCCCTCTTCCCTCTCTTGCTTCCACCCTCCCCCTTGGTTTTGTCCATGTGTCTTTTATAGTAGTTCCTGAAAACTCTCTTCCCCCCTCCCCTCTGGCTATTGTTAGATTGTTCTTCATTTCAATGTCTCTAGTTATATTTTGCTTGCTTTTTTCTTTTGTTGATTATTATGTTCCAGTTAAAGGTGAGATCATATGGTATTTGTCCCTCACTGCCTGACTTACTTCACTTAGCATAATGCTCTCCAGTTCCATCCATGCTGTTGCAAAGAGTATAAGCTCCTTCTTTATCTCTGCTGTGTAGAATCCCATTGTGTAAATGTACTATAATCTCTTGATCCACTCATTTGCTGATGGGCACTTAGGTTGCTTCCAGCTCTTGGCTATTGTAAATTGTGCTGCTATGAATATTGGGGTACATAGATTCTTTTGGATTGGTGTTTCAGGGTTCCTAGGGTATAATCCCAGCAGTGGAATTGCTGGTTCAAAAGGCAGTTCCATGTTTAGTTTTCTGAAGAAATTCCATACTGTTTTCCATAGTGGCTGCACCAGTCTGCATTCCCACCAACAGTGCACTAGGCTTCCCTTTTCTCCACATCCTCTCCAACATTTGTTGTTTGTTGCTTTGTTATGATGGCCATTCTCATGGGTGTGAAGTGGTATCTCATTGTGGTTTTAATTTACATCTGTCTGATGGCTAGTGATGCTGAGCATCTTTTCATATGGGTATGGGCCATCTGTATGTCTTCCTTGGAGAAGTGTCTCTTCAAGTCTTTTGCCCATTTTTTAATGGGGTTGTTTGTCTTCTTGGAGTGGAGTCATGTGAGTTCTTTATATATTTTGGAGATCAACCCATTGTCTGAGGTATCATTGGCAAATATGTTTTCTCATACAGTTGGTTCTCTTTTCATTTTAATGCTGTTTTCTTTAGCCATGCAGAAGCTTTTTAATTTGATGAAATTCCATTGGCTTATTCTTTCCTTTATGCCCCTTGCTTTAGGAGATATTACTGTGAAGATGTTGCTGCATGGAATGTCTGAAATTTTCCTACTGATATTTTCCTCTAGGACTTTTATGGTGCCACAACTTATATTTAAGTCTTTTATCTACCTTGAATTTATTTTTGTGTATGGTGTAAGTTGGTGATCAAGTTTCATTTTTTGCACGTAGCTGTCCAGATCTCCCAACGTCATTTGCTGAAGAGGCTGTTTTTACTACATTTTATGTTTCTTCCTCCTATGTCAATTATTAATTGTCCGTAGAGACTTGGGTTTGTTTCTGGACTCTCTGTTCTATTCCATTGGTTTATCTGTCTGTTTTTATGCAAATACCAAGCTGTTTTGATTACAGTGGCCTTGTAATATAGTTTGATATCAGGAATTGTGATCCCTCCTGCTTTGCTCTTCTTTCTGAAAATTGCAGCAGATATCCAGGGTCCTTTATGGTTCCATATAAATTTCTGAAATGTTTGCTCTATATTTGTGAAATATGTCATTGGTACTTTGATAGGGATTGCATTTAATCTGTAGATCGCTTTGGGTAGTATGGACATTTTGATGATGTTAATTCTTCCAATCCATGAGCATGGCACATGCTTCCATTTGTTTGTGTCTTCCATGATTTCTTTCTTCAGTGTTGTGTAGTTTTCTGAGTACATGTCTTTTACCTCCTTGGTTAGGTTTATTCCTAGGTACTTTATTTTTCTTGTTGCTATATCAAATGGGATTTTTTCCCTGATTTCTGTTTCTGATATTTTTTGTTAGTGTACAAAAATGCCTTTGATTTCTGAGTATTAACTTTGTATCCTGCTATTTTGCCAAATTCATTTATTAGGTCAAGTAGTTTTTTTGTGGAATCTATAGGACTTTCTATGTACACTCTCATGTCATCTGCAAACAATTTTACTTCCTCTTTTACAATTTGGATGCCTTTTATTTCTTTTTCTTGTCTGATTGCTATGGCTAGGACTTTCAGTACTGTGTTGAATAGGAGTGGTGAAAGCAAGCATCCTTGTCTTGTTCCCAATCTTAATGTGAAAACTTTAAGTTTTTGTCCATTGAGTATAATGGTGGCTGTAGGTCTCTAATATATGGCCTTTATCATGTTGAGGAATGCTTCCTCTATTCCCACTTTGCTAAGTGTTTTTATCATAAATGGGTGCTATATGTTATCAAATGCTTTTTCTGCTAGAATAGTATCTATATTCTTTAGCAACTGTACCACTCTCAGGTTACATTTGTTTTGATTCAGTGGTCTAACAAAGATAAAAAGGATAATAATATCAGTATATTCCACTTTGGTTCTCTGTTCATTCTCTTGGTATTTTTATTAGTACTCTATTTTTTAAATAATGATCTGAATATTTTTTCTAGATGATCTGGTATTTTTAAGAAATCACTACCAATTTTGTAAAATAGAGAAATGTGAAAAGGGCATTATGTGGGAATGAGGGCAGGAAAACGAAACTAGCCTAGGTGTTTGGAGATTAGAGTAGATCATTGTATACCTCATAAAGGAAATAATGTTTCCAATTTAAAAAAAAAAGATAAAGTAATGAAATCAGTAGTTATAGTGAAAACTCCCAAACGTAGCTGGACTAAATCACCATGAGCCAGGGAAGGTCTATTTGGAAAGTAAAAAGAAATATCTTGCAAATTTATTAATGGAAGTCACTTACGGAGTAGACACTGTTGACTTCGCTTCCAAATGTTTAAAATACAGACGTTGGTCTAACCCAATGAATGGTTTTCATCTGCAGCTACTCCCAGCACCACCAATGAGCCCTATAAAGATACAAATGGCAGATTTTGATGATTTCTGATATATAATAGCTCTGTATTTATGAAAATAATTAATGCTCTTCCTCTGAAGTACTTGAATGTATAGAGGAAGAGAAAAAATATTTCCTAGCCTCTTAGGTTCAGTGCCTAGGGTCCATGAAACAAACTGAAAAAAATGTTTAAAACAGATTAAAAGAAAAGGCTTATTTGTATGCACACAAGGGCCTCAAGGAAAAGAAGTTAAAATTCTAAAGATGATGTTAGATCTGGGTTTTATATACAATTTTAACAATAATATTAGATTTGGGGTTTATATACAATTATATAAAATTTTAACAATAAACAAGAAGTAACTAGACAAAGGAAGGGATGCTATTTGGGCTTCTAGGAATGGTACATTTGGGGAAGGTACATACGGGGACTGATGGAAGATAAGGGTCATTTAGTAAGTTTTGTTTTGCAGATTCAAGTTAATAGGTGAACCATTCTTCTCTTTTTTATATGAGGTAGGAAGACATCTTTAAAAATGGGCATTTTTTGATATCTGCAAAGGAAAATGTGTGTCCTGATTTTAAACAAATAGGAGAGGGAGGGAGTTAATTGCCTTCAGTTCAAAACAGTCCTTATGCCAAAATGTCATATTTAGGAGGGAGTATTCTGATACCCTTTCCATGATTCTTGTCACTTCTGATTTTTTTGCCTGATTACTATAATGCCCTGTTTAATGTAACGCTTTCCATCCTCTGTCTCTGCTGAGGGATTTAGTATTCCACAATTATTTCTTTGATACAGGAATTAAAAAGAAAGAATCAGGGATTGACTCTGACTGGCAATAAAATCAGTAAGACACCTGGCAGTGATAAATATGTTTAATACCGTGATTGGGTGATAGTATCATAGGTGTGTACATAGGTTCAAACTCATCAATATGTACACATTAAATGTGCATAATTATTTTCATATCAATTATACTTCAATTTTAAAAATCAATGAAATGCCTTTGGTTAAGGTATTTCAATGGTCAATGAAATGAAATAATTGGTAAATAGTCAATGGTCAGTTGGTTAAGAAACCAATTATTACCTTTAATTTCTAATATATTTGCTTGTCTGCATCCCACATAAAAGAGTAATACATTTTTTTCTTTACACAAATTTAAGAGTAGAAATTTTCTAATTGTATTTAAAGGTTGTAAGTATTTGATAAGAAATTGTCTGTGGTCTATTTAAGAACAAATTTGGAATAGATTTTGCCTCATTGACTCATTTCAGTGTTGTTATCGTTTTAATTTTCTTTGTATAATAAAGCAAACTGTATTTTAATATATCAAGATTGTATCCTTAATATGTATACATATTGTCATTTCTTGAATCCATATACAGTTCACCCTCGGCATTAATTCCACATGCGACTCATCTCCCAGAGTAGATAAAGTGGTCATATGATGCGGACCCCAACTCATGGGGTCTGTGGCGTTACGGCTGAGATGAGACAAATTCACAGGGGCTACAGAATCCTGTGGAAGAAAAGGGATGGCATGGCCATTCTCTCAAAGGGAGAGCACATGGACCCTTGCCTTGACAGGCTTTTGTTGCTTTTCTGGGCACATTACATTGAGGATGGTCCTCATTTACTATGCACAGGTTCACTTTAGGTGGTTACCTTTTACAGAAAACAAAGGAGAGGATGTTGCTAATTACATCAAACAGGGAAGGTATTTGCAAATGTAAAGGCAAAAATGGTTGAACTGTTTACACTCATCCTTGGAAGGTTTAGTATAGATTTTAGTAAGTTACTTTAAAGATATGCAGTAAATATTTATTGCCTCAATTCAGGGTGAGGGAGTTTTAGCAAAGCGCAAGTCTCAAAATCGCCTAGGTACAATGCAAGCCTGATTTCCCATGGGAGAACCTACCCATGGGCGTGCGTCCTATGTGCCGATCCTCCCTTTCCACTGGCCTTTCCGAGTGGGAGCTGTGCCCACGCCACGTAGAACAGTCTCCTATAGTTGTATATACTAAACACCAAGTTACAGATGCTTTACCTTTCAAATGGTTGTCAATTTGTAGTTCATAAAGCAGCCACATACACATCATCTGGGAACTTACAAAAAATAGAATAGATAACATTAGGGGGGAACTGAGGAAAACAAGAGAGTAACCCACACACGTTTGAGAGAAAACATGTCTAGCCTGAGGTGGAAACATAAGCACTCTGGGGCAGGAGCATGTCTGCTGGGCCTGAGGAATAGCAAAAAAGTCAAGCAAGGCTTCAGGAAAGTGAAAAGTTGTAGAAAATTAGGTCAAAGAGGGAAGGATGTATCTCATTGTAGGTGACAGCGAGGACACTGGATTTTACTACATGCCGTTTAACCTCTGTAGGACTCTGTAAAATAAAGGGTTTGCATAGGTGCTTTTTAAGATTCCTCTAACCCTAAAATAAAGATTTGAAATCTTAGTTGAGTATGCCGACAAGCTAGGAATGAATAAAAGGGAGAAAATCTTGTTATTGACTTTGTAGAGTCATAAGGAGAAAAGAAAATTTCAAAATATTTTTAATAAAATCACATAAGTCTTTACTTAGTTACACTGGGATGGGCAAAATTGGTGATGGAAAGTGTTATTAATTGAGTATCAAATCTTAAAACTTGTTCTTGTCCCAGGAACATATGATGCATGGTTTGCATAATCTTAAAACAGATTCAATATACATACATTAAACTACATTGTCTTTCTGCTCTATATAACACCTTCCTTCAGTTAATTTACCCAATGTAAGCAGCAAAATAACCTTATATAAAATTGTCTCTTTGAGGGGAAATATAATTGAAAACAAAATCCTCTGCCAACTCAGAAATCCTCTCCACAAAGGTAGAATGGAAAGAAAAGTATTGTATTATCGAATAAGCATTAAAGCAGAATGTGATGTGCATCACAGGCCATCTGCTAAAGAGATTACAAAGATAGAAAGACATTTTAATCTTTTATGTAGCTGGACATATACAATACATAAAAACTCGATGAAAAATATATCCCAGTTTGTGAAACTGGCAAAAGGAGTATTTACCTTTTTAAAAGATTTACATGTATATCAAAGGGACAGAGAAAGAATTCAAAATTACAAGTGTTTCTGAGTGTTTAGCTTTCATAGAAAAACTGCAAGTAACACATCATTAGAAGAACAGGTTAATTTAAAAGCAAATTTAATCCAGAGATGTGTTCTGGTTGACTATGAATACGTTGTTACTGCTGTTGTCACTGTTGTTTTGAAATTGACTTGAATGCTGTTTAGTAGGCTCTTTGGACTTGAGCTGTGACAAGCCCCACCGTAGCTCATAATTCAGTAGAGACCGTGATTTACACACCCTGTTATCAGTTGGACTTATAGGCTGTTAAGTCCATGGCCTCTGGTATCCATTTCTATTTGTAGCTGTCATTTTATGATTGGTTATAAGAATTCAGGAAAAAATGTGTATAATTGCATCATACAACATATCGTGACTTCTATTTTGTTAAAAGTAATAACATTTCCAGTATTTTTAAGATAATTTTACTCCACACTGAAAACAAAACAGCAGATCCATACAGTGACTAAATATTTAGAGATATTCAAAGTTCTACATTTGTTCAACTAGAAATGCATTTAAATCATCCTCTGACCAAACACCTTGTTTTGCAGCTGAGGAAAGAGGAGTTTCTGGTGTGGATGAATCTGGAGACAGATTCAATTGACCCAAAAGTATCGAGAGTTGGCAACCTCAGATTTTGTTTTATGAAATCTAAGAGAGCATAGGGTCTGAATTAAAGAACTGAAATTCTAGTGCTAATATTCAACAACCAGGTGAAAATATTGTGGATTGGCAATGACTTATGTGTCATCATTTTTATGCATCTGTAAGATTAGACCCACTTAACAATAGTTTTTTATGAATTTCTTCTTTTTATGTTCTTCCTTTTTACATATGGATTCATCCACTTGCACATAGACTATAGATGAGTATGCATGCAAATGTTTACAAGAGAGCACAAAGGTATGTGAGGTTATAACATTTATGGTCTTAGGATAATTAACATTCAAATCTATAGCTGTAATTACAAAGTAGGACAACTTTTGCTATGATAAAACTTTATTCTGACTTGACCCACGTGCAGAGCTCAGTATAGAAAATGTCTGATATAATAAACATATTTATCATCTCTACTGACAAATGCCATTTTTTACTCAACTTTGTATCCTTATACACATTTGCTGCTTTAAAAATAAAGATTAGCTGATCAGCAGCAGAATCTTTTTAACAGAACCCGTGCCACTGGCATAGGGTGACAGGGAAAATGCCACACTTCTAGGAGACGTGCCTGTCCTTGGTTTTACGTTGAGTAGAAGCAAAATGTGCTGACTACGTGACCTGAGCAGCCTCGTGATGACGTGATGCCTTGTTCAGGCTTGTGATGAGTTTCAGGAGGTAATTATTTTTGAAAGCTTGCCAGACTGGTTTTGAACTCTATGGGCCATTTAAGGCCAAAAAACTTCACTTTTGGTAGTCTTAATGATGGAAGAAAAAGTGTGACTGGTTAGTTTATTTCTTGAATCTATGATCCTCTCCAGAAAGAATCAATGTGCTAAATCAACTGTGAAAATACTCTGAAAACCTATTCAAGAAAATTTAACAACACAGATAAAAGAAATGGACATTTCTAGGCATTTTCCGGGATTGTTTCCTCATATAATATGAGATTATAACATAATAGCAATACTGGGATTGCTACAGTATTTGTTCTTTCAATATTTAACCACTCTGAATACCCTACAGTTATGGAAATAAAAAATGATAAAATTTCTAAACGTTAATGAATATATTTTCTTACACTCTTTCTGAAGCAATGATACACTTATTAAGTGATTCACTACTCTTTCTCCATATACCGTTGTAATAGCTTATCAAAGGTGATACATATCTTATATACATATTTTTTAAAATATCTCTAGACAAGAAAATTATAAAACATGTTGCCAAATTTCCAGGCCAACACAAGTACAATTTCAAAACACTGTCCATTGACAAGGAAAATTCTGAGTTGCCCTAAATTAATTTCAGCAGGCTGAAGGGTGGAAGTGAGAGACAAGAGAGGTTAATCAGTTAACAACAGCAGGGCAAAGCCACAGAGGACTGCTTACATCCTTGAATGTATGTCAGAACTTTGAATTAGCATCCTGGTGTCGATGTCCCTGGTTACCTGAAAAGAATAGGCAGGCTCCACTGGTCAGCAGGTCCCTCTACTTTCTGCTTGCACATAAACTTTGCAGACTGTTGCCCACTACCTGTGCAAAGTAGCAAAGACTTCTTCCTCACAGACTATGCACCTGACATAGAACTAGCCCCACTTCGTCTTCTACCCCCCCCTTTTTTTATAGCCAATACAAATTCTTTCAATGCTTTTGGCCCAGACTTTCAAGAAAAAAAACTTGTGTTTTAATTTTTAAATTCAATTATTTAGTTATTTATATTTACAAACAAAACTGATTATTGTACTCTGGGGGATTATTTTGCATATGAATATCAATATTGCTTTCTAGAGTTACACTTTTAATGTATAAGCATAAATTGAAAAATTAAAAACATGTATATAGATACAGAATTAGTACTACCCATGTATAATGCACATCCTTGTATTTCCCTCTAAAATTGGGGCAAAAAGTGCACATTAGATGCGGCAAAACATGGCCCCTTCTTCCCAAACTGTTTCCCCACATGAAAGAGCCTGTGGATTCCAAGGCAGCAGACGGGTTTGCACTGTCCAGGTAGCCCTGCAACTGGTGGTCCGGACTGCACACCTCAGGCCCCGCATCCTTTTCGGCCTGGCCTCTGGCTCCATAAACCCTTCCTTTTAGAAAAGCTGTGGCGGGGAACGTTTTTTGTTTAACATAGCCAAGGCTTTACTTAGTATTCATAACTTGAGATAGTTGTATAGTTTAGTTTCTGTCTTTAAATAGCTCTTCACTCTACTTGATATACATTTCACACCCTTAGAAACATTAGTTGTTGTTTTTTTTTCCTTTGGTTTATTTTTTGGACTAAGTGATCAACACTTCTTGGCCATTTTTTAGACTAAGACTTCTTAGACTTATTTTTTAACTTTATTTACTTTTACATCTCCTTTTCTCAGGCAGGAAAACTTTCAAGTCATTCAGTTTACTTCCATCTTTACCCAAATGTTGCTTAGTGTTCTTCATGCTATTAGGTTCACACTCACATAATATTTTATAAATGCTTGGATTTGTTGAGTTGAAGTTGTAGAAACATGGACTTGTCCTCTCTTCCTCATTTACACAGTCACTGTTTATCTGTGTTTATGTGGGTCATTTCTTTTCTCACTGAACCTTTTTCACTGACTTTTTGGCGGAGGAGAAACACAGACACAATGAAGGTCATAAAGGACACTAGCCTGAAGTGCGCATGTCCATCAATGTTCATGTGTACAGCTGTGTATTCATCACCTAGATTCCAGTGAAGCACATATCTAACATCCCCAAAATTTCCAAGCCCTAAAATCATCATTTACTTGCGGAAACTCCCTGCTTACTTGATTGCTGGCTCCATGATGGTGGGTAGTATCACGCCAGTGTCTCTATTGTACCTTGAGTATTAGCTAGAATATAAGAAGTGTTCCAAACAAGCTTATTTGAAAAGTAAGAAAAAAAAATACTCTTTGCTGTATAATACTGAAATGAAAGAATTACTTAATTAATATTATTAAGTATGCATTTTCTCAAAGATCTCACACTTCATTCCATTTCAGAAGTGCAGAACGCCCAGTCTATAGACCACCCAATACTGCTTGCCATCCAGCATAACAGAGACCTTTCCCTCGGTTCATAAGTTTTACACTGGTGCAGGAAGGCAGAGAGACATCTGAGTGGACAGTCGGGGGCAGGATAGCACAGTTCAGCTCAGAGTTAACTAATCATTTGAAGGGTGAAAAGAATTGACCAGCGCCCTCAAGCCAAAAGTCTCCGAGATTGCTACCAGTCTCTCCGCTCTGAATCTTTTCTGTCAGTGTCGTGGAGTCCACCTCCTAAATGAGTCCTAAATCCTCTTTTTCTCCATTTACATGGTCTCCATTCTGGCCAAAACCATTAGTAATTATCACCTAGACAATTGCGACTGCTACCTAACTGATTTCACTGCTTCCTCTCTTATAAAGTCCATTCAATTCTCTGATATAGTATGAATGAGCTTTCAGAGCCCCGATCTTATCATTACATACTCTTCTGTGTAAAATTTTTAGTGTTGCTGCGTTTTTTTTTTTCAATTTTACATAAATGGTAACTGTATATACAATGTCTGCCCCCAAAAAGTCCAGCATTGTTAATAGAAGGGCAATGGTTTGTGTGACATTGTTGTAACCCGGCAGTCAAGGAGAGTGGACTGGAATGCGCATGCATGAACAATGATGCTTTCCCTGCACTACCCAGTGGGGGCAGTTTACTCTGTTTTATGCTTCTGCCCTCTTTGTCAAATAGTTATTGACTATAGAGATGCGTTTATTCCTGGGCTCTCTATTCTGTTCCATTGATCTATATGTCTGTTCTTAAGCCAGTACCAGACTGTTTTGATTACCAGGGACTTATAACATATTTTGATATCAGTTATTGTGATCCCTCCTACTTTGTTCTTCTTTCTAAGCTAAATTACATGTAACTGAAATGTGTCTTCTAGCTAAAATTTGTATGTGAGTCTCACTTATATCTTAGCTATTATCTCTGTTTACTAGAGGCAGTTTCTATACTTTATTTCAATACTGAGTTTTTCTCATCTGAATATTACATAAATTGCTAAACATATAAAATTAGCTAGAAGTAGATTCATAAAAATGTCTTGTAACTACATTTTAAAAATCTATGCATTTTCTGTTGATAACTAAAAAACAGATTTAGACCGTATTATAATATGGCATTAGTGTAACATTAGCTAATGCTTTTAGGATATCTTATTGATTTTGGATAACTACTTTATTTTAATATCAACATTACATCAGAAGAGGTTGTACAGTTTTAACTTGGAATCTTATACATCTAGCATGTTTTGATATTTTCACTGAAACTTGAAATAATTTTGAAGTTTTGAATAGATCAAATAAATCCTGAATGCCTGCAAAAAGTACTGTGGCTAATGTCTTCTTTTGTATTGAAAAATGAATTTGACTTTAGCATAACACATTCTAAAAATAACCATCTTGCTTTCATATGATTTATATTTTCTTTGAAGCAACCTTGCAAGTGTGTTGCTCTTTTTATTTCATTTTATACAAAAAGCACTATGAGGAAGTGAACATAGACTGTCCTATTATCTGTTTGATTTGTGTTTCTCAGTATGCTCCACAAGTGGGGCACGAAGCAGAAATGTTTATTTTTTTCCCATGGGAATCTCAAAAGAATGGAAAGAGGTGACAGCAAGACAATATGCGCTATCAAAACGAGCAACAAGAGATTGCATTTGTTTCAGTTCTATTGGACAGTATATGGATAGTATTTGTCACTGAAATAATGTGGCTCATTTATATTGTACCTATTCTGTGGAGCTCAAAGCACTTTATGAGTGTTCTCATTAATCCTAAAGACTAGCTATGAGCTAGGTATTTGGCAGCTTTTGTCCTCACTTTATGGCTCGGGAGACTTCAGTTTAAAGGATGTCATTTGTGCAAACATTGGCAAAGTGTTCAGAAAGCAACCCGTGGGGTTAACTGTAGTTGGAAAAGGTGAGAAGGATTGTTTTCACTTTTTTTATAAAAGCTTTATAACAGTAATTGTCTGATGAAAACAATTGCTAAATCTAAATATTTAAAATATTCTGACTTCTCTTTACCTCCAAGATAGTTTTGCTACCAAATCTGTGGTATTAATAGGACTTTCATTCTTCTACACATCCAGGATGGAAACGCTAATTGCTCACCCTGTTACCTCATCAGCGCTACTCTGTTCAGTGGGTGGCCAAGTCCTGACAGTCCTGCCTGTCCAGGCTGTTCACGTGGATCATTCTTCTAGAGATATCCTTCATGCACATATTACTTCTTCCTGAGTAACTGCAAGAGCTTCTAACAGTATTGACACAAAACCTTAATTTGGGGTTCTAAAGGAATCTAAAAAAGCCCACTTCTGGTGCTCACCAGCCATGTGACTTTAAGCATTTTGACATACCTGGGCTTTAGAGTTATTTCTGTAAAATGGAAATTTAAGCCAGTTAACATCAGCTACTTTTCTTTCCCTTTCATACCTTCCTTTTCCTACCACAGTTAATTTGTTCACATGGATTCTTTTGCCTGGAATCATCTCTCTTGTATACATTTTTTTATAGTTTGAAACTTGTATGTTGATTAAAAAATCCTGTCAAAGCAAGGATCACACACCAGCAGATGCATGTAGAGAGAGAACAGTCCCAGTAATTGTGCTTTAGGGCTCTAGCCACTACTTTTAAAGTGTCTCTTAATGCCAGTGAGGAACCAAGAAACCTTGCTTCATGGAGTTGACCACTGACCAGTCGTGGGGCAGTGTTGGGCCACACACCCATTAGTAGTTCATTTCTTGTTCCACTGAATTCAACTTCATCCTTTATCAATATCTGTGCTTCCTTATTTCAGGCATACCAGTTCTCTTCAGGTCTGCTGCTGCCTCTTTGCCCGGTGGTTCATTTCACGTGCTTAGTGAAGGACTTTGGTTTTTCTGGCCATTCTGAAGCTCTTTCATTTATTGAGTAATTTAAGACATAAAGCTGGACATTTTGGATCTTCTCTCCCCTCCCAGCTCTTCTGCTGGCCTCCCTTGTCCCATCCCAACACAATGGCTGCAGTACTGCAGTTAAATAGAGTAGCCAGGCAGGAATCTCTTCTAGCTCTGGAAAATAACTTCCCCGACTTTTTTCTTATCCAGTTATTTAAGATTCTTTTTTATTTTCTAGTTCTTCTAAGAAGCATTCATGATGTTGACTAAAAAGTGACCCAAAAGATCCTTGATAGGTAGTATAGGGTATAATATTACATCAGCATACTCTTATGAAGATTAAATGAAGACGCTAGAAAGAAAATTTAGGACAAAGTGAATAATCTTGAATTTTTGTTCGACCTTCATTATCGTGGAAAAGCTTTTAAAAGATGACTGCTCATGGTGCTGTTTGAAGTCCTGCGCAAAAGACCTAACAAAGGCCTGTCCCGGAAGAACACCCCAGCTTATTAACTGGACCATCAGGACTGTGCTGAGCACAGCCACACCGCCATGTCTCCCCTGTGCCATCACAGCCTTTGCTGTGACTTCAAAGGGGGCCTATTGTTTAGTGAAATAACCTTCCAATACACTAAAAAATATCGCCTTAGGAATAAAATACTAAAATAATGAAAATATGTATTTTAGGATTTTTTTTAAAATGTGAATTTGGGTCTCATTTTATAAAGCACTTTGAGGAAATGTACATCCATAGCAAACTCCTAAATTGCAAAAATAAATCACCAGGATTTTTTGTAAGAAAATTCTCGTATGTCTAAGTTCAGGAAAAAAGAGTTAATAATAAAATATTTTAACTAGAGTTTATGCACCAAAAATTATTGATGACCCATCAGTGCTTATTAACTGAGGGAATTGTTTTGTGGTGTAGGTTTACAAATCTCTATTTTTCCCAAATATATCTTCTCCTAAAATATGCCATCACTACAGAAAAATCCTAGAGTGATATTTTTCATGTCACAATTCTATGTGAGATTAATAGTAAAAAGTAACGTTAGTGATATTGTAAGGAAAATTATAAGCCAGGAGAAGAATTTACTGAAATTCTTCATATTATTCACTCCAGATATGAAGGACTTTTCTGTAACAACAGTAGGATATCCACCTCAAAATTTAGGTACAACCATATAAATACAAGCAGCCTTTTTCTACATCAAGATAAGAAAGGTTTCTCTTAAATTCCTGTCAGGACCATTAAGTGCCATATAGTATTTTGAAACACATTTTGCAGAGGAAACTGTAAGTTTATTTAACTAATCTCTCACGGACAAATTTTGAATCAAAGTCTTAAAAATAGCAGTCTTAAGACACTGTGTAATGATGAGTTGAGAGGTACAAAAGATGATGAAAGTTTTCCCAGAGTCCCTTCCCAGTTAAAGACAGAGTAAGGACCAGCTCGTGGTGTCTTGGACCCCAGGGCAAGGTCTCTTACTCGGGTCGGTATTTCCAAGTTAGAAACAGAAAAGGCACATGAAACCATGAAAAGGTGAGAAGCACTTCATGTGCAATAGCTCATGTAACCTCACATTTAGGTCAGGAAAGGAAGTAATAACAATGTTTCTCTTGTATTATTAGAAAACTACTGAAAAATAAGTAAATCCAGAAATAAAGCACTGGCTTTCTGTGTGTTCATCTAATCAGCCTCGTACAATAATGTGTTCTCATTACAATTGTGTATGAAAAATGTTATTGTAAATTAATGATTGAATACCTTCACAACAATCACAAAACAAATAAGATACATTCACACAGTTTATTTGCTATCTTTATAAAATGCAAGCTACTCTTTTTCTAAAACTATAAACTTTGCAAATCATTCCAATGTTCAGACCCTTCAAATTTAAGCTTGAAAAGCTTCTCAGGGGGACGCCTGTGAAGAGGATTGCTTTGCTTATATTATAAGTAATGTGCAGATGGCCAATTATCCCAGTTATGAATCTCGACTACTCGAAGTAAAGCACAAACAAGATATTTTATCTGTCTCTTAGTTTATTTTTTATGATATAGTGTATGGTTTATTTCCAAATGTTCATGTTCTTGAAATGCTTTGGGAATGAAATAGTCTCAGAGTATGTAATGATGAATACAAAAGAATAGAAATATTTAAAATCATATAAAATAGGGAATCAGTTATTATTTAACCAATTATTCCTTGGAAATAGAATTAAGAAAACATTTGTCAATATCTGAATATTACCACTACTGTTGTACGTTTAAACATTCATTTAAAAAGACCTATTTATAGATATTAATTTAATGAAATAAAGGCTGCACCAAAGGAAGTCCTGTTTCCAGTAGAAAGGATCAGACTACAGAAATGTCTTTGGAGAACCTGTTGTTAATGAAGACCATGATCTTGAAATATAAGAATGGACTTTGTCTTTGAATTAATTATCAATGTATTTTAAACTATAAAAACATTTAAAATATTTATAAAATTATATTCTTATAATTCTGTAAATAACAATAAATTTAGTCATTTTGTATACCAGGTTTCAATGAACAATATAATGAAATATTATGTGTATTTCCTCTATAATGACAAAAATGAAGAATAGCACCTTTTTATTAAACAAAAATTTTAAATATTATAATAAAGACTGTTCTTTAATTGAATATTTGTCAAGTTTTGAACAAATTCTAAGAGAACACAACTACAAATATACATATGATCAAAAACTTATTTGTCTGAAGGGAGAGAATGATAGCAATTTATATTTTGAGATCTCTTGCTTCAAATAATTTTATTTTACCACTTAAATCTTGAGTTTATATGTATAAACACAACAAAAATATTTTACTTATTAGAAAAATTGTCTGGCTCTATTTGACCTTGTGCCATTCATGATCAATAGCTTTGAATAAGCTAATTATAAAAAAAGAAGCTAAATTGAATTAGCGAATATTAATATAAATATTAACAACTTGATATTAACAAGGACTTTTTCTATATCCTACCTTTTAAAATAAAAATGTACTCTGCATAATCTGCATGTTCTTTTACTGCCAGAATATACAGACACTTGCTTTATTAATGAGTGTATGACTTTCTACTCCCTTTAATGTCAAAGTAAATGTGAGTGTTTGTAAACACATTACTTATTAAAATGATAATTATTAGGGAACATGACAGGTTGCTTTCTTAAAAGAGGACCAGTGAAATAAAATGAGACCATCTGTATCTTTATTTTTAAGATTTTGTGATTACAAGTTTAATATCATAAGTTTTAAGCTGACGGTTAGACAAAACAAAATCATTCACTTGAACATTGGGAGGATCACTCATCCAAGTGGCGCTGATCCCGTACCTTTTACTGTGCAGTGTGCCAGACCTTGGGAATACAGCAGTGAAACAGCCCCAAAGAAGTTTACATTCTGGTCAGTGAGCTGAAAATAAGAAGGAAATTAGAACAGAGCAGTGTTTACTAAATGTGTAAGCAAGATTTACGTTGGAGCACACACAAGGACTTGAGTTCCCAGAGCAAGTGACATCTAAGAATTGAGTAAACGGACATCAGCCAGCTTTTATACCTAAAATTTATATTAGTTTGAGAGGAGGTAGGGAATGTGATGTAATTTTTTTTTAAAATAGTAATTTTCATTTTAATTATAACTATCAGTAATAAAATTCCTATATGGCCCTGGCTGGTGTAGCTCAGTGGATTGAGGACCGGCCTGTGAATCAAAGGGTCACTGGCTCTATCCCCAGTCAGGCCACATGCCCGGGTTGCAGGCCAGGTCCCCAGTGGGGGGTGCACGAGAGCCAACACATTGATGTTTCTCTTCCTCTTTCTCCCTCCCTTTCTGTCTCTCTAAAAATAAATAAAAAAATATTTTTTAAAATTGCTATATGGCAAAAATGTGTATATGTATATGTATTTATGTGTGTATGTATATCTCTACAGAGATAGAGTACAGACCAACTCTGAGATGACTACAAAACGCGAAGCACATTTAAGTGTTAAGTATTTTATTTTATAATAACCTAAGGAACACAGCGCTGAATTTGACTAGCTTGAGGAAAGATGGTGATATTTGTAACCAGCAGGTTATGAGATACTAAAATAATAAGGGATCAACTAGCTATATATACAAGGACAACAAAATAGCCAGTTTAGTGAACTGGTCAGTTTAGAGAAATAACTATAAATTTAGTGATCTAATATAAAAATGAAACAACATTTGTGCCAGTTACTTAATGGTATGATTTCTGTCAAAGCAGCAGTTCTCTGGAGACAGCCACATAAAATACATCTTCTGGGATAACATCACTGATATCAACTTGTTCATTTGGTGTTTGAGTCTTTTCCAGCACAAATTGTGTTTTAAAACTTTCTGCTTTTTAAAGTTTCTGAATGTTTGGTTTTCTAGCAAGTAGGAAGTATTTACACCTTATGTCGATCATTTGTTATAATTAATTATAATAGTTGGAAACCTAGTAAAGAAAAAAGCAAAATCACTTAGCTATGAAAGTATTTATTCATGATTCATGATTGAAATAAAGAGTTATCATTGTAATTTTGATCTTTACATCACCAAATTTATTTTAGAGGAAAGAACAAAAGCAAAAGGAAATCCAAATTTCCAATTTAAACTTGTTATTTAGTGGCCTCATCTGTTATGTATTTTGAGGAAACTCTCTGAGGAAACTATTGCTTTGGGATTTATTGATATAGTCAAAGGCTCTGACATTTTTAATTCTGGGTAAGATAGCAACCACAGTCTAGTATGCTTCATCCTACTTTTTAAAAAATTGTATTTACTTTATTGTTTTTTTTATTTTTATTGTATTGTTTCCGTTACTATTTAGTCCCCTTATACACCACCCCCAGCAATTACCACACTATTGTCCATGTCTGTGAGTCCTTTTTCCCTTTTGCTCAATCCTTCCAACCCTCACCTCCCCTGCCACTAGCTGTCAATCTGCTCTCCATCTATGAGTCTGCCCCCATTTTCCTTATTAGTTCAGGCATCCTACTGTTTACAAAAAGTTTGTAAAATATATAATTTTATATATTATATAATATAATTATATATGCTATATAATTATATATATTAGTATATATGATATATAATGATTATATATTGTATAAATACATATTATATACATATATATTTTTATATATTTTATAACAGTATATAAAATATATAATGATTTAGACCAGTGCTTATCTAATGTGTGAATGAGTGACCTGGGAGTCTTAGACTACAGATTCTGATCCAGAAGGGCTGGGGTGGGGTCTGAGATTCTGCATTTGTAATGAGTTCTGAGGTCACACCAGTGCTGTTTGTCCAAGGACTGCACATTGAATAGAAAGGATCTATGCTTACATTATGTCACATGAATCTCATGTTTCACACACACACACACACACACACACACACACACACACACACACACATGCATAGTCAGGAGCTGAGGGTTAAGTTATAAAGAAATTTTGCCGTCCTCCTGAATGGAGATGTATTATCATCACTGATCCACACAAGATGCTTCTTTGTTTACCAGCACATCTTTTTTTTTTTATTATTTCACCTTAAGGTGCCTTAATTCTGAGGATCCCATAGTCTAAAGTATCTAGTTCCTGAAGGTTCATTTTTTCCTAACAATCTGGGTAAATGGAATTTCCTATATATACTGACTTTTCAATTGAGTTTAGAATAACTTCATCTTGCATTCTGGCAGTGTGGTTCTGTTGGTTGGAGCATCATCCCGTACAACGGAAGGTTTAGGGTTCGATTCCCGTCAGGACTCATACCTAGGATGCAGTATGACCCCCCAGTCAGGGTGTATACAGGAGACAACCAATCAATCACATTGAGCTCTCTCTCTTTCTCTCTTTGAAATCAATACACATATCCTCAGGTGAGGATTAAAAATAATAATAATTCCGTCTTGCCTCACAGAAAAGTGCTGGCAGCTTACAGAATACATGCTTTTTTTCACACATAGCCAGATATGATTGAAGTGGATATCAACAATATGTAAAGAATAATACAAAAGCTGTTAAATATGTACAATTAGAAAACATTTTACTTATTTTTTACATCATTACTTCTAAATTTCAGCCGCTATGGTTGACGCTCTGGGCCTCTGAGCCGATGTACTGTTTATTTCAGCAAATTAGAATTATGAAGGCCCTTCAGTGTCGCTTTGGTTGTTCAGGTATTGTATATGAGATGACAATATTATCATAATGAAATGATTTATATGTTACATTTGAAACAGTGAAGCAGTGATGGAGTCAAACTTGGGACTCTATATCCAATTTCCTCTTTCTATAGATGAATGTGGCATTGCATCATGGATTGGGTTATTGAAGAAATGGATCAATGTGGATCTTTATCTGAATTACAAGAGTGCATAAGGTGAAGAGAGAACTAGCTATCCAGGAAAATAAAAGTTGATGTCAATCAGACTTTATTGAGCAAACACAATAGAGGGCATGCTATAAATGCTGCAATCTAAAAGTTAGAGTGCTGGAAGGTAATGTCAGGATCTTCTCTGCATTGTACCTTTTTCATCAAGCGTGTAATCTGCCTGATTTTTATCTCATAGCTAATGGATTCTTATAGTTAATTAATGTTTTAAATTCTAACTGAATAAAAATTGTACATGTGTTTGATTGTATTCAAAGCCTTCTAGTGTCCTGTCAAGTCCTGCTTTTAGTATCAGATCTCAGAAGGGAACTGTTTGTCAAATTTCCATTAAGCTGAAGGTGAAAAATTAATGAACCACTTACTTCAGATATTTCAAAACTAATGCAAGTGTGTTAGTTATACAGCACAACAAATCAAAGATTTGTGTATGTTCAGTTATGATCTAAGTTTCACTCATATTTAACTTTTAAATGTATTGTTTCATATGCTTAATAGATCATTTTAGAGGGAAAGAGAACATGGCTATTGATCTTTTATTAACAGATAAATATATCACAAAGATGATATTATTTATAGAAATATTTCTCCCCACAAAAGGTAATTTTACAACAAGGTTGATCAGGGAGTTGATGGGATGGGTGGGTTTTGAAAGCCTATGCAATATGTCTGCTGCCCTGGCTGGTGTAACTCAGTGGATTGAGCGCGGGCTGCAAACCAAAGGGTCGCTGGTTTGATTCCCAGTCAGGGCACATGCTTGGGTTGCAGGCCAGGTCCCTAGTGGGGTCCACGTGGAAGGCAACCACACATTGATGTTTCTCTCCCTCTCTTTCTCTCTCCCTTCTGTTCTGTCTAAAAATAAATTAAAATCTTTAAAAATAAGTAATATGTCTGCTGTGGGAGAGCAATTAGCTGAGGAGAAATCATAAACATATAGCAAGCATGGGATTAGTAAAATCATAATTTATTCTTTGCTTGTACCTCTGCTCCATTTTCTAGGCATTCAGAAAACCGGTAAAAGAGAGTCATCGAAATTATTTTTCAAATAATACTTGATTATTTTGTCTTTCCATTAATTATGGAGCTCCTGTTATATTCTTGGAAATCGGGGAGTTTTTGAGTAACACAATGAGGTAGAAGACTTGGGCCTTGACCACAAGGAATTTAGACATTTTGTTGTTAAGAGGGGAAAACAAAGTGTTTGCACACAGTGATAATGTTAATTAGAAATGGTAAGCACCACAGAAAAGGTACAGACGTATCACACAGAACAGAGCTGTCAGAGAAAGCTTGTAGCGAGTGACTTGTGAGGTGAGATCCGACCTGGGTGATGCATGAGAAGAGCGAGTAGAGTGGAAGAGAGGGCTTAAGCTAGAACAGGGAGGATGTAAATCACAGAATATGTAGGCGACAACTAAAGTTTTAGGATGAGACATATGGAGAGGAATGATGGAAAATAATGTTGGAAATATGTCTGAAATTGTGAAGGGCCTTGAATGGCAAGCTAAAGAGTTGTCTGTTTGAACTGGGGAGGGGTAAACTTATGCAGAATTTTAAGAAGTTTCATTTCGTTGGTAACATATCAACACCTAATATCCATGAAAACTTCAAAACAGCAGATTACATGTTTCTCATAAATACTGCAGTATTTCCCCCATCCTTGGGAGATATGTTTTAAGACCCCCAGTGGGTTCCTGAGACAGTCGATACTACGAAATCCTGCGTATGCTCTGTTGTTTTCCTATATGTACATACCTATGATAAAGTTTAATTTATAAATTACGAACAGTAAGAGATTAACAACAATAGCTATAATAGAATAAGATCATTATAACAATATATCATAAGAAAAGTTAAGTGAAGATGGTTTCTCTCTCCCTGATAACTGATCTGACAACCAAGACAACGACTGAGTGACTCATGGGTGAGTAGCACATACCGTGTGGACATGCTGCACAAAGGGATGGTTCACGTCCAGGGTGGGACCAGGCCAGACGGTGAGAGCTTTCATTGTGCTACTCATAATAGTGTGAGATTTACAACTTATTTTTTTTATATCTGGAATTTTCCACTTAATATCTTCAGACCTCAGTTGACTGTGGGTAACTGAAACCTAGAAAAGTAACATAGCAGATAAGGGGGAACTACTGTATTTCCTTGTCTGATGTACACTGAAACTTTCAAAGGTCATGGCTGAGAGACAAAATAGATGCTGGGAGAAGCAGAGGCGGTGGCAATACCAAGGCTTTCCAGCTGATGTGAACACTCTTTATACCTTGAGATATTTATCGCTATGACTCCAAGCACAGCTAGAGCAACACACTCAGGCCTGGTCATTTGTGGCTAAGAGCAATTTCCTTGTGGTCTGAGAGTCCCCTGTAGATTACCTCAGCAAGCCGTACTGCTTGCTACTAGCATCTTCTGTGTGGACCGGGACCTGGTTCATGGGCAGGCAACCTGTGTAGCCTCTATGACATCCCCATTGAGAAGGACTCACACCTAATTTAACTCTCTGCTACTGCCATATTGAAATTCTCCATACCTTTTGAACAAGAAGTCCTTTGTTGTCATGTTGTTATGGGCCCTGCAAATTGCATAGCCTGTGTTGGTACTACGACAAGAAACTGATTAGGAAGCCGTGAGCCACACTCTGGTCAGAATGCACTGCCGTGCATAGATAGGAAAGGGGCTCTAGATTAGGAGGGTGGCGGAGCGCTCATATAACAAAACCGATTCTCAGCTTGAATTTTCATTATTTTTCCTTCAAGGCCATGGCGTATATGGTTGCCATGGGCCTCAGCTAAATATCATTTTTTAACCTTGTGGTTCTCCAGTTGATGAATTAAGGAAAAGCTTCTGTAACGTATTTTCTTATTTATAATTTGCCTCCTGGAGCCCAGATACCAGTATCATTCAGGGCTGCACCCCCCGCAGTCTTATCAAATTAAATTCTGAGAAAACCTTTGGCAATTATTTTCCCTCATAAAAGTTATGAAAAATATAACTCTGTGTTCGCAAACATTATCGGCTGCCCAGTAAAGTCATTCTGCTGTGTATTTATTTCTCTGAGTCAAGATAAATATATAAACTGAATAAGGTATCTTTTAGGTCTTTTCTTAAGTACAGTTTAGTTTATTCTCTCCATTTTCTTTGCTCTGAGTACTTATATATTTTCTCTTACTTGTGTTATCACAAATATTTATTTTTTCCTCAAGTTTAGAGAGGAATATAGTCAAATAGCTTCATAGCTCCAAAGCTAAATTTATAAAACATATATTTATTCTTTTTATCTCTTTCATGTTCTTTTTTTTACAAGGAATCCATGATCATTATAGAAAAAAAAAAGAAAAGAAAATTTTAAAAATTGGCCATAATATTCAAATATAACCTCTCTTAAAGTCTTTCATTTTTACATATATTTTAGCATTTTATTATTTATAACATACACCAAAAGAAGTATGCAAGTCATAAACAGCTTGGTGGATATGTCACCTTCTCCCATACTTCCTTGTGTCTTCTCAATGCTCTGTCTCCCTAAGGAATTCATTGCTTTCAACATTTTTCATTATTAACTGCTTTTCATATTTACCTTTCTGTGTCTCAACAGCATTTTAAAGAGTTGAATCCATATTCCAGTTTTACCTATTATATTGACATACCACTATGGAAGATAAATATTTAATTTTCTTTCACAAGTTTCTATGCACCTCACCCTTGACTTTTTTTTTCTATAGAATAATATCAATTTTGTGTTAAAAGGCCATGGTTTATATTGCTATGCTTATGTAAATATTCACACTGTGTAATGATTACATTTCTTTCTTGTTTTACTCTCTTTAAAGCTAAGAGCTGTCTCATTTTATAGATTTCTTATTTTTCTTTGTATCTAGAAATTCTTCAAGTGCTAACTCTCTGAACTTACTGTAAATGTTCTCCCAATACATTAACAGTATCCAGTATTCCCTTATTTTTTTCTTTCTGGAAACCTCCTTCCCAAGCCTCCTGATCTTATACCCCTGTGCTCACTAGGTCTGCTGCACCTGTGCCATTTTATTTAGCATTGTCCTTGGATAAGATTGCCCACTTACAAGTCCCAAAATTAGTTAAGTTGATTTGAAGTTCTTTGTATGGGTGGAATGTATTGTTAATGTAGGGTGTCCTGGGTGCATTGTTTTATTGGTAGCCTTTCAGATTTTAAGTATTTTTATATATTCTCCATTGACCTAGTCCTATTTAATAAAAGTGAAATTTCTTGTTGCCCTAACTGGAAGGAGGATTCTGAGGACTAAGGCAGCAAAATATCTGAGGAGCCTCAGCAATCATCACACCATCCCATTTTACATTTGGGACCCACCATTCACTGTACCTGGTGTCTCTCTGCTTAACATCCCGCTCTCAGTGTTCTCCTGGACTGAGCGGGGGAGGAACAGACCCTGTTCTTGTCCACAGGGTGAGAGGGGCTCAGGAGGAGAGACACACCCTCCCAGTCAGAATGTCATCAAGTTCTCCTGTTTCTAGCCCCTCCGTCATCCCTACTTGAATTGGTAGCTGATGCTGTCTATTCTTGCACCTCTCTGGGTTGTGGGGTACAAACTGCATTGTTTTTCAGCTTCCCCTCTCTGCTGGCTTAGGTTTGGGACTCCTTGGTCTGTTATTTCCATTGACAATTATCTATCTGCTTTACAGCTTGTAGAAGTACTGTCTCTTTTATACTCTTGGCCCCTGTGGATGTATGCTTTTTTTTACTCCTTTATTGTCATTTCAGTGGAGAATGGAGGTAAGTGTGTGCATTTAATCTGCTAGCATTAATTAGGATACATAATAGTGTTTGGATTGAATTTTTATTAAGTACCTCAAATCATTTTTAGTAAGTACACAGATATAACTAAGGAGCAAACAAACGAACAAAATAAACTTACCATTCCTAATTTAAATGCTGATGACAAAAAACTTTTCTTCAAGTGCTTTTAATTTCTCTTGACAAAGGATTCTGTTCCTTTGTGTCTTGAAAACAGTTGGAAGCTTTAGGCGAAACCATCCAAACCTCACCTCCCTACTGGTGCAGCCCATCTCAGCGGCCCTCGTCGCAAAACTGATCTCTCCATCGAAAGACGGAACCAATGGTGGGGCCTGTGCACCTCTAGAACTTCCACACAACGGTAACGTATTCAATGTCTTTCTGTCTGTCTCGTAGTTTGTCTGGTTTGCTTTTTAAGGACCATGATCACTTTTACTCTCTTGAATTGACACGTTTAGGATGGTGCTTTAAAAAAAACAAACATTTTTTTTAACGGTGAGCATTTATTATCTTCTCTGGCTCTTTAAAGGACAATTTTGTAAGCTAATTTTGATAAAGATTGAGAGTTGACCAAACTGAGACACTGAAAAAAGAGGAAACACATTTTGAACTATAATAAAGAAAAGCAGCTTTACAAATAAAGGGTTTTATCCTTTCATGAAAATCTGCTTAACATAGCTTCCCGGTTTCAGCTTCAGCAGTCTTGTTGCCAGCCAAGATTCAGTGGGTAGTATTCAGCTAGCTGGGGCATGAAGTCCCTTCATAGAAAGCATTACAGCCTAATTCCTGCAATTGACTAAAAAATCCCTCTGTCTTTACGCATCGTTGCCAGAGAGATGGTTCTGTTCAGCAGGGCAGTTTTTCAGGCCTTGTTGGACCGCATAGGATAAAACTGAAGTAGTTAAGCTACCCCTGGCAGGGTCACAGCCATGCTACCTCTGATTTCTGCCTTGAGACTCAGCATTAAAGTTCTAAAAAGGAAATTCTCTTTACATATCGTTGAACTGCTATCTATTCGCTGTGACATTCAACTTGAGGGCCTCTGTTTTTGTTTCTAGATCTGGAGGCTCAACAACCCCTGTTTTATCTCATCTGCTTTTCTCTTAACAAAAAAGGCATAAAAAATGTTTTAAAGAAGTCTAAAAAAATCTGAATACATTCAGAATTTCCCTGTGGTGGACGCATGGCTTTTCAAAGTCCTATAGATTGAGACCTTCCTAAACTGATTATTGATTGATCAAAGTGGGAAGTATAAGTAACAATGATAAGCCTGTGTCCTCAAAGTGGAATGAAGATCCTTGATGAGGCTCTGCTTTGTTTTGTTTTATTTTTCTGTCTTCTATGTTGAACCCACAAAGTGACACTGGGCTCTACTTGTTAAAATATGTTAACAACACTATAGTAAGAGTTTACCTGTAAGAGAAGCATGGGACTTCTAAAAGACTAGATTTAAGCTCAGATTTAATTAATTGATTAATTCGATAAATATTCAGAACCCCTATGTGTCCCTGCTGCCCCGTCCTCAGTGAGCTGGAAGTCCCCCTGCTGACCCCACACACCAGCTGTCTGAGGGGAACCGCAGGGTCTGCATCTGCAGAAGGGTGTCTAACTTTCCAGTATCTCAAGGTGTTCTGAGAATTAAATCGTGATGCACATGAGTACTTTTGTATACTGTAAAATGTTACCTCAGCATCTGCCTTCCTTATCAAATAATGGTATCTACGTTCTCCACAATATGCCAAATGTCTGCATAATAATGGCATAGCTCAGCGGAATAGCACTCTCCAGCTATATCTCTGCAATAATTTAGCAACATGTATGAAGCTTAGAAGAAATATTAAGATATATACTAAAATGTGTTTAAAACTGTAGTGTTAAAGAAGCAACCAGATAGGCCTGCATTCCAAGAAATTATGCTGTATCGACTTTCTCTCATTGATACAGTGATTATCATTGGTTTTAGAAAAATTCAAACTGAAATTTATATATTGAGAGGATATTGCCTGTTGTAATAGGTTCTTCTTTTATTATTTTTCTTTTCTATTTAATTTTTTATTGTTGTTCAGGTACAGTTGCCTCCATTCCCCCCCCCGCCACCATGCCACCACACCCCCAGCCATCCCCACCTCCTACCCTCAAACCTGCCCCTTTGGGCTTTGTCCTTGTGTCCTTTATACATGTTCCTTGATGGCCCAACCCCTCTCTTCCCCCTTTATCCCTCTTGCCCCTCCCCACTGGTTACTGTCAGTTTGTTCTTTATTTCAGTGTTTCTGGTTATATTTTGCTTGCTTGTTTGTTTTGTTGATTAGGTTCCACTTATAGGTGAGGTCATATGGTATTTGTCTTTCACCACCTGGCTTATTTCACTTAGCATAATGCTCTCCAGTTCTATCCATGCTGTCACGAAGGGTAGGAGCTCTTTCTTTCTTTCTGCTGCATAATATTCCATTGTGTAAATGTACCATCATTTTGTTTTGGTTTTTTTATCCACTCATTTACTGATGGGCACTTAGATTGCTTCCAGCACTTGGCTATTGTGAATTGTGCTGCTATGAACACTGGGTGCATAGGTTCTTTAGAATTGGTGTTTCAGGATTGTCAGGGTATAATCCCAGCAGTAGAATTGCTGGGTCAAAAAGCAGTTCCATTTTTAGTTTTCTAAGGAAATTCCATACTGTTTTTCATAGTGGCTGCACCAGTCTGCTTTCCCACCAACAATGCACTAGGGTTCCCTGTTCTCCACATCCTCTCCCAAACTTGTTTGTTGATTTGTTAATGATGGCCATTATGACTGGTGTGAAGTGGTATCTCATTGTGGTTTTAATTTGCATCTCTGATGGCTAGTGATGCTGAGCATCCTTTCATATGTCTCTGGGCCCTCTGTATGTCCTCTTTGGAGAAGTGTCTATTCAGGTCCTTTGCCCATTTTTTAATTGGGTTGTTTGTCTTCCTGCAGTGGGGTTGTGTGAGTTCTTTGTATACTTCGGAGATGAGACCCTTGTCTGAGGTATCATTTGCAAATATATTTTCCCATATGTTTGGTTACCTTTTCATTTTGTTGATGTTTTCTTTAGCCATGCAGAAGCGTTTTATTTTGATGAAGTCCCATTTATTTATCCTTTCCTTTATGTCCCTTGCTCTAGGGGACATGTCAGTGATAATATTAGTGCATGGAATGTCTGAGATTTACTGCCTCAGTTCTCCTCTAGGACTTCTATGGTGTCACAACTTATTCATGCTCATGGATTAGAAGAATCAACATCATCAAAATGTCCATATTACCCAAAGCAATGTATAGATTCAGTGCAATCTCTATTAAAATACAAATGACATATTTCGCATACATAGAACAAACATTTCAAAATTTATATGAAATAATAAATGACCCTGAATAGCTGCAGCAATTTTGAGAAAGAAGAACAAAGTAGGAGGGATCACAATACCTGATCTCAAACTATATTACAAGGCCACTGTAATCAAAACAGTCTGGTACCAGCATAAGAACAGACACATAGATCAATGGAACAGAATAGAGAGTCCAGGACTAAACATGTGTCTCTATGGTCAATTAATATTTGACAAAGGTGGCAGAAGCATAAAATGGAGTAAAAATACCCTCTTCAACAAACAGTGTTGGGAGATCTGGACAGCTACATGCAAAAAAATGAAACTTGATCACCAACTTACACCATACTTAATCTTAAATATAGGATAATGACCTTTTACCCCAATGTTTTAGACAACAATGCTCATGATACAGCCAAGGTAATTATCTTTTAAGTTTTCTCATAAACACATAAACCCACTAGTTGCTCACTACAATATGCAGCACAGTAGAACATGAAAAGGATACAACATGTGGCATTTTTATTTTTCAGCAATGAGAACAATGCTTACAATGTATGGATAAAAAATAGTTTGAAGCATATTATATCTTATTGTTTAATGCTCTAAATATAGCTCTGAGCTTTAATATAGGAACATCTTCACTTAGACGATTAGAAAAAAGTACATTGTATATGTGCAAATGAACTCATTATTTCTTACCTATTTAACCCTACATAAACATTGAATCAGAATTCTCTAAAGTCCAGACAACAGTGTAGTGAAATTTGCCTATCATATTTGCTTTCTTGGCAACTATTTACCCCTCTCCCCTTTTGAACTGTTGCCAACATTACCCAGTAATGTAGTGCGAGTAAGTTTGACCATAACCCAAGCTATAAAAATATATCCCAATTAGCTCAAGCTAATTACTGACATATTATATCAAGTATAATATCAGCTTGGTTCAAGATCTAATTCTATCCCAACAGGGACAAAAGTCAATTTCTGGACTTTTAGCAATGACTCACTTTAACACTAGAGCTGAACAAGTAAGCCTGTAGCCTTGGCATCTTTTGATAGCTTTCTTGGGACCTGGAATGTCTTTAGGTTACATTCTTACTTAAGAATGAAGCCAACAAGGAAGGTATAAGTGAATAATGGGGAGGGGAAGAAGGAGAGAGAGAAAGAGGAAGAAAAAGAGAGAGGTGGGGACAGAAGGAGATTGACAGAAGGAGAGAGAGAGAATCTTGTCCATATCATTTGAGTTCTAAAGCTTTGTCTGAAGCCAAATCTACTGACCTGGACATTTATATGAGTCAATACATCCCCCCTCCAACTTTTTTCCAGTCAATTTATGTTAGTATTTCAGTTTCTTACAACCAAAAGCTGTGTAACTAATACAGACCATAAAACTTTAAACAAAGTAATTATCTGCACTCATGAAATAAGCTCAGGACAGTGAAGTGGAGAGCATGGCATTCATATAAAAAGCACTGAGGTAACTAAGAATTGCATGAAGTATAGAAAAAGAAGCAAGATAAAAGTTCTTGTTATAGATAGATAATTTGCATTAATTCAATAATTGAATATCGACCCTATGTCACTTTTTATAGTCTTATATTTCATAGGTGTTACCTATTGGTCTAATATATGAGTATTGTCCATCTTTGTCCTTGAGAATCTAATAAAACTGGGAAATTTAAAGTATCAGATATCAGTCTGAACTTCTGGTTAAAAATCAATGAATAGGCTGGTCCGAGTGCAGTGGTGTCTACAATTAAAAATCAATGAATATATTTTTAAAAAGAGGAGAAAGTATAAAATTTATTAATGTAATTTAGGTCAAAAATATAAATGCATCAAGTTAAAAGAGACAATTTAATGTTTTATGCATCATTTTTGATGAATAGAAAAATGACTCCAAGTTGTATAAAACTTAATCTCATCAGTGATGACATGATGACAAATTTTATATAAGTAAGTTTGGATCATATCTCCTCATATGGATATATATATATATACACATATATATACACACACACACACACATATGTACATACCTACATATATAGTTACTATTTTCCACTTCAAAATTTTATATATTTTAATGAAAATTACTCTTATTAGAAAAGTATGTCTACTGGTAATATTGTATAATTTTTACATATTTCATGAATTTATCTTTCTAATTTGTTAACAGCTACTTGAAAGCACACATTATCATTTCTTGAGCAGAGATTTAAAATGATGTATTGAACATATTATCCAAAAATTGTTGCTATGCTAAAATTTATTGGCAAGCAGTACATTTTAGCTTTCCAGGAAATATCCATTAACAAGAAATGTTAGTACAGTTGAATCTAGCATTACTTATTTTTGTTACATATGAGACCAATCAACCTGTTCAGAATAGCCCCAAGAGAGAATTCTTCAGGATATGTTAAAAAAAAAGAAGAAGAAGAAAAAGAAGTATGTAAGAAAATTGAAAATTTGTTTAAGAGAAGGGTGGACTTTAATAAATACCAGCCATCAACATGGAAGAAAATATTCAGAAGAACATGCTATAAAAATTTAATTTGTTCAGACAACTCGTGTATTGCATACATATAGATACAGCAGCCACTCTTTACACACAAAAAAACCCCAGTGAGCTAGAATACTTTAGGAAAGAATGATCGGTGTTGTGACAAATGCAGGCTTGGTGTTAGGAGTCACTGAACTGTGCAATGGTGAAACACCAATTTTATGGCTCTTCAAGCAGTCAGTTGCACAGTGAACCTAGGAGTCTGAGCTGGAAGCTGATAACAGAGGATTCGTAGAACTAAAGATTAGCCTTCATGAGCTGCCAGTCTGAAGTTCTTCGACAAAGGGGAAAAAAACACTTCAGAAATCACTTTGAAGGACTATTCATCAAGGGTCTTAAACAGAGTGAATACAGGTGGGAAACCTATTGTCCAAAGTCAACAGAAAGTACAGTCAATTCTCTGTGTCCTGGGGAGCGCAGGTTGGGTTGACTAGAGGTGACACAGATCTGTCATTCACCTAGAACTTTTCAAGTTTTCAGCTAGGTGCCTTGACAGGTTTGATTTTAGGAAATGATTCAGCTTTGATTCAGTCTAGAGTTTTTTTTGGTTTGTTTGCTAAAAGACCTAAAGACAACCTGAGATGTACACTTTGAGGAAAAATTACTTTAACAAGTGTTATTCAGTGTTCAATGCTTCTCAGCAATTTGTACAGTGTCTACATTCTTCTAACATTATTCCTCCAGTACCTGTCACTCCTTTCAAATGACAGAAGCTCCGACTAAGTTTTATACTGTGTGTATACGTATATATGAATATATATAAATATATATAATAAAATCCCTTAGAGCATATCCCTATCTTTATATTTGAATGATCCTTTTCTTTCTTAATGAGCCAACACTGTCATTTACTAACCTAGAAAAACTGGCAGAGACTCTTCAATGAATTTCTGGTTCTATGTTCTGCTATTTCCTTCAGATATCCAATTTTTCTCATTATTATTCTATTCGATGTCATCCAAATATGTCTCGCGCACCTGTGTTTCTATGTTATCAAACCCAAGCATCCCCTAAAGCTCGGCTCAGATGCCATCTTCTCAGAAAAAGCCCTTTCTGTTTCTACTCACGTTGGAGTGGCCTCTCCTGACTCTCTCCACCGTGCTTTAGGCACTTACATGCTACTTGGCATCATGGTATGATAACGAGGTTGAGTATAAACAACCTGGATTTCCATTAGAATGTATTGTTTCTACTTTATTCCTATGTGATTTCAATTCTTTGAGTTCTCCTTTATGGCCCAGGAGAAAAGAATATGTACTGTGTAAGTTGTCAGGTATAGAATTGTATATATGTTCGTTTAGCCTAAATTCCTTAATCGGGTCATTCAGATATTCTAAATCTTATTATTAGCTTCAAAGCCTCTTACCGTGAGTATAAATCTCTCCATTTTACCTTGTAGTTCTGTCAATTTTTGATTTATATACTTGAGGTAATTTTTTAGGTATTTACAAATTCAAATACATAGCATATTTTCCCAGTTACTTGCAATACTTATCAAATGAAGTGATCTTTTTAATATCTATAAGGCTTCTCTTAAAATTGATTTGATCTGATATTAATTTTGCTACACTAGCTTTTTGGGGGTTAGTAACTTTATGCTATATCTTTTAAATTTTCAACCTTTCTGAATCTTTCATTTTCAACATGTGTCATGAATTACAACTAATTTGTATTTTAAATACAATCTGATTATTTTTTAGCTAGAACATCTGATCCATTACATTTAACGCAATTACTGATGCATTTATGTTTATAATTTTCATCTAAATTTGGATTTCTTCTTTACATCACCTATTATGTTTTCCTTTTGATTTATTATTTTCTCTTTAGATTTTTATCATTATATTTCTCCTACTACTATTTTAGAAGTTATATGTTTTTATATTCTTTTAAAATTACCCTATAATTATAACTTCTTGGGGATTCCCTGTTACTGCTTTGCTTTGTTCCAGGTAACATTCTTTGCAGTGCTTTGGAAGGGAGTGGGGATTACAGTTCTTTAGGGCTCCTACCTTATGGAGAAAGAGTCACTTTTCAGAACTTTCTTCTCTCCAACTTGGGTAGGCCCAGTGCATTTTCTCCTGACCTTTGTGTCTTATGAGGCCATCAAGATGAAAGGATTTCCAGGTTCAGTAAATTCACTTAGGTTGAAATCAGCTTTACTGCTTCATTTATTGGGGTCCTGTCACAACGTAATTTTTCACATAGCAAATCCTTATTTACTTGCTAGTTCTTAGATGTTGTTAGCAAGATTTGTTTTGAATGTTGTTCTGCATTGTAAATTATTTTCAGTTCATCTGAATATCCAAGTCCATCATGTTCCTAGAAAAGAACCCTTCTATTCCTCTCCAACCAAGTATTTCCTGGCAACACTCAGTGAATATCCCTAGATTGATTGACATATAAACTAGATTGCTATAAAGAAATCAATAATACAGTAAATATGTGCAATACCAGGGAGTTTAGTCAAGGCCCTATGCACAAGTGGGAATAGGTAAAGGGGAACAGAAAAGGGATGGTGACTGCAATAGGCTAGTAATTGTTACTACCCCTAAATGTGAAGGGACGGGAAGAGAGCAGTTATAAAAACTGGCAAGTCCTTGAGCTGTAAGAGAGGATGTTCTAACAGGAGCTGTGACTTTCAAGGGATGCAGTCACTGCCAGCAACCGACCAGGGAGTGTGACGAAAAATAAATAATATTTGTGTTACAGCCCGCTGATTACTTGTTGATTACTTGTTGATTACTGATTACCCTCTTGATTACTTGTTGATACTTTCCATTGGCTAAACACAAGCAGAAGCCTAGAGTAAAGGAGCCACGTAGATGACTCCACAGAAGTCATCTACCTGGGCACAGAGCTGAATGATGGGTGAAAATAGATTCAGATGGACAAGTGGGAAATAGGCAACACAGATAGTGTTGCAGCTAATTAGTCTTCTGACTAATTTAATGATTATATATAAGTATGTAAATATATATATATATATAACACACACATGTATACATACACACACACATACATATATATATATATATATATATATATATAGAGAGAGAGAGAGAGAGAGAGAGAGAGAGAGAAAGGCAATGAGCTAAGCATTTAACTTAAGAATTAAGTAAAAAAAGAGAATATATTTAGGTAAAATTTAACAAAGCCAATAAATAATATGCATAGTACATAATATTCAAGTGAAAAAAATTATGCTTATCTATAAAATCCAAAACTAGTTTTTGAAAATATTGATCATTTAACTTCTAGCAAAACTGATGAAAGGGAGGGGAGGGGAGAAAACGCAGACAACCGTAATTGAAGACCAATAAAGTAATAAAAAAAACTGATGAAAGGGGAAAAAGACATAAATAAGTTAATGTTAGATATAGAAAAGAGGACAAAGTAATATTAAATGGCAGTGATTTTTTTAAAAAAATATTTTATTTACTTACATTTAGAGAGAGGGGACGGAGAAGAGAAAGGGCAGTTAAGAACATCGATATGAGAGAGAGACATCGAGCGGTTACCGCTTGCATGCACCTGGGCCAGGGACCGAACTGCAACTCAGCACGTGACCTGACCTGGAATCCAACTGAGCCATACTGCTCAGGGTGGCAGTAATTTTTTTTTAACATAAGAATAGAATAAACTAAATACAAATAAATTAAGAAGAAAAATATTCTAAAACTGAATGTACTAATAACGATTTTAATAATATTTGTTTGAAAATATTAATGGAATGAAATGAAATAAAAATATACATTAAGTGAAAATATATCATTTTCCCCTTCACAGGAAATACCAGGGTCAAATAGTTTTATATGTGAATCCCAGCACTCCTTTTGTAAAATGGACAATTTCCTGTGCTACATAAACTCTTACAGAAACTAGGAAAAGAGGCAAAGATTTCTAAATATTTATGAGATTATATAACACAGATATCAAATTTAGACACATATGAAGTGAAATTATCAACCAATTACTTACAAATATATATGAAACTATCCTAAAATAGTAATAACAAAATACAAATTATAAATCATGGTGAAGCAAAGCTTATTCCAGAAATATATGCATTTTATTTAACATTGTAAAGTGAAAAATCTTACAATTATCTCAAAACACAATTCAACATCCATTTATAATAGAACCTCTTAGCAAAGTAAGAGCAGAAATGATTTTTCTAATCCGATAATGGAAATTTTCCAGAAATATATAGCAAATGTCTTTTTTAAAATAATAAAATCTTAGGAACATTCTTTTTAAAGCGGAGACCACAAAGCAAGCAGCACCAAGGAAAGTTGCTTTTACTGCCTCTGCCCCACACGGCACTGGCAGTCCAGACAGGACGATAAAAACAGCAAGTCAAAGCTATAAAACTGTGAATGGAAAAAGCAAAACTATCCTTTTTTGACAAGTAATTGTTTAGATTGAAACTAAAGAAATAAAAGTCCTATAGAGCCCCTACTAGAACCTATAAAATATTAATAAGAAGGCTCATCGTAAGACCAAGATGCAAAATTAAATAGCATGCCTATACACAATAAAATAAGCTATACAAGTATATTTTATTAACAGAGAAACTGTAAAAATGAATTTAATAACAGTTGTGCAGAATTTTTATGGAGAAAAAATAAAACTTTATTAAAAGACATAAAAACAATCAAAATAAATTGAGAGGCATAATATATTCATGGATAGAAGACAATATAATTTTCTCAAATGAGTCCATTAATTCAGTGCAATCTCCATAAAATCCTGAAATGTCTATTTATGAAACATGACCAACTAATATATAAGTTCATATTAAAATAATGGTTCATAAATATCCCCAACATTGAATAATAATATTGCTTGTTTATAATGATGATGATAATAGAAGATCCACCTTTTCATTCATTACAAAATTATATTAATTTAAACAGTATGGCCCTGGTTAAAATAAAATGCAATGGCAAGACTATAAACAAATTCATGTATTAATTAGATCTCATTATATTACAGCAGCTTAATTAATATTTCAATAAATTACATGAGAATAATTGGCTAACCATAAGGCAGAGGTAAGGTTGAAATTCTACTTCATAACAGATTCTGGCTAGACTAAATATATAAATTTAAAAATTCTACTTTAAAATACTTAGAAAACATTTTCTAACATCAGAATAAAGGTTACCTCACCAACACAAAACAAACATACCCCCAAATATTCAAGGTGAATATTGATAAATTTGACCGTATTGATATTTTAAAATGTAATATCAGGAAAATAAAAATCACAGATTGAAAGTTATTTATAATGTATATAATAAGTGAATAATATTCAAATGAAAACCCCCACAAAAATACCTAAATTGCTAAATACCTAAAAGGAAAATGGTCAAAGAGTATAAATAAAAACTAGAATTAAAAATTGCTGAACCTCACTAGTTAAAAAAGCAATGTAAAATAAAACAATAATGAGATTATTGTATACATAAAAATATCAAAATTTAAAAGTCTGTGGAGAAATTTCTACATGCCAAATAAAGTTGAAGCTACCCATAGTATATCATAATTCAGAAATTACCCTTCAAGTTATCTACTTGTGCATGTATAGCACACATACACAAGAAATGTAAAAATGTTCTTTGCCACAACGTAGTATTAAAATGTGTAAATTACCTCAATAATAGAACTGTAAAATAAACTGGGATTGATTCTACAACCAACTACTTTTTAGTAGGTAAAATGAATGACACATATCTCTATTTACTTTCACAAAAAGTTATGAAAAATATAAAGCTAAGTAAAAATACCATTACTTGTATAATATAGCATAGCCTGTAAAATGATTCGTTATGTCTCTGTTTATGCCTATTTCTGTGTCTACCTATATCTACTTATCTATATCTATAAAACAGCAAACTTGAAACAATTAACATTAACCTCAGAGTAAGAACTAAATTTATAAGATTGTATACTTGCTTGTTGGAAAAGTGTATTGATAAAGAAAATGTAGTAAAATTACATGTTAAAACTTGATGTAAGTCATCATTTTATATTGTATTGTTTTTTATTCTTTTATATATGAGGAATGTCTCATAATAAAAAAATGAAGTCTTACAGTAAAAGAAGATTTTTTGTTCAGATAAAAATGTTATTTATGTTAAAACCTGGGTGTGAGTCCCAGTTTTGCTACTATGTGGTTCATTCAATAAATGAAGATAATAGAAACTATTTAAGTTTGTGCTTTCAAGAATTATTGATGTACAATGGAAATTAGTGTATGTGTGTAAAAATGGTTATTAGACATTTTAAGGCACTCTATTAATGTAAGGTAATTTTCCAAGCAATATAATGCACATTTGTATATACTGTAAGGTTTTCTCACTGCTGAATTACAAGTAAAATTGATATTGAATCTTAGAAAACCAGAGAAAATTCTTCATTCATATCCAACTCAAAAATAAGTTGGAAAGATGTTTTAAAACTATATGGTAATGACTTTTATCTAATATTCATTTATCTGGACTATTTGGAACAAACTGAGAACAGGGAATTAAACCAATATTAAAAGCAAACATACGAGTCCAACTATATGACATTTTTGAAAAGGCAAAAATATGAAAATATTTAAAAAATCAGTGGTTGCCAGGGGCTCAGGGTAGGGGGTGGGGGGCGCGGTGAGAAGGGAAGGATGAATATGTAAAGAACAGGAAATATTGTGGGCAATGAAACTATTCTGCATGATGTATATGATTACTATTCTGTAATGATGGATGCATGTCATTATTCATTTGTCAAAGCCCATAGGGGTGTATAATACAAAGTCTGAGCTTTAATGGAAAGCATGGACTTCAGTAATAATAACATATTCATATTGGCTCATCAATGGCAACAAATACATCACACTAATGCAAGATGTCAGTAGCTGGGGGCAGGGGAGAACGAGGATAATTTGGAAACTCTACTTTCTGTTAATTTTTTTTTTCTGTAAATCTGAAGGTGCTCTAAAAATTGCATAGCATCTAAATTAAAACTACAATCCTCAGGCTTTAAACAGTTCTCCATTCTTATATGTGAGGCACCCAGACATTCTCTCAGGGTCTCTTCCCTCTTGTTTTAGTTATGCTTTTAACAGATTCACTGTGCTGATTTTCCAGTTAAGTTGTTAGTAGGGTATGTTCAAGGAGGAAGCAACTTTTATCATAGCAGTTTTTACCTAGCAGTCGGAAGTGACATTTGAAGGCTTGTTGGTACTATAACATGTCTGTTTTGAATTAGCTGCTTCATTACTGCCTGCCACCCCACCCTAGACCTACACCCCCTGGCTGCCTTTGAATCTCCCCTACAGACTTCCCGGAATGGTAGAATCTATTAAGTACAGGATTAACACATGTTGCCACCAAAAGCTTTCAAAGACCACTTTAGGGCTATGACTGGAGTCCCTTCTAAGTAGCGTCTTTGCCTTAATTGTTATCAAATTTTGAATATCAAGCGTAAGTAGAAAAACTCAAAGAGGCAGAACAATTGGTGGATGTTTAGAATACAGGAGAGAGACCTCTGAACACAGGTTGAAATGAAGAATCCAGTATTTGAAAATATGTATAGTTTTAAGACTCTGTATACATTTTTAAAGATTTTATTTATTTATTTTTTTAGAGAGAGGGGGAGGGAAGGAGAAAGAGAAGGAGAGAAATATCAATATGTGGTTGCCTCTCATGCAACCCAGGCATGTGCCGTGGCTGGGAATAGAACTGGCGACACTTTGGTTTGCAGGCCCGCACTCAATCCACTGAGCCACACCAGTCAGGGCAGAATCTGTATTCTTTTAATTTGTGTAATACTTTACAGTTTTCAAAGTGATAATGTAACAATGAATCATATAGGGCACTTTATCTTCCACATGTTCTTTTACTGACATTAGAAAAAACGTAAAATTCTTTGGAAATATTTTAATCTGATATTTTTAAATGTCTTTAAAAATATGAGTTGCCCACATCTTCCCAAGGTCATCTTTTGTGTGCTTTTTTGTTGAACCCCCACTGTACCTCTAAACGTGAGGGTGAGAATTGCCTATTGATGGCTCTGCAGTCCTAGGAGGCCTTAGCAGTTGTATCTGTCATCATTGCATAGTGAGCACTTACGTAGTGAGCACCTGACAAAGTATTTAATGAGTGTTTATCAAAAAAGTATAACTGTTTATCTATAAAAATTTAATCGTTCAAAATTATTTTGCTGATGATACTTGATAAGTAACTTTGAATGTTCTAAGAAAAGACACAAAAATACAGAGAAAAAATTCATCTTCTTTTTTTCCAGAAGAAAGAATTGTCAACATGCATATTCAGACAGTTACAGAATTCAAAACAGTTACTAATGTTGTTGGGTATTTAAAAGGCTTGACTTCTCCAGGTAAGTAAGGTGAAGTATTTATAATCTACGCTTTATATGAAATATTACAAAGGATTGCTCTGTAATAATTTAATAGCATAGTTAAATATCCCACTTTGCATTTAGCCAGAAGTTTATACCACTCTGAGGGGTTAATGTGAAACCAAGAAACAGGTCTTCATTTTATTTCTTACCATATCTCTTCAAGAATAAATCACAGTAGAGAGTGGAAGGAGGAAATAAAAACAAAACAGAAAACAAAGTTTAGATTTGTTAAACTGCCATGTGCCTGGTGAAAAAAAAAGCTATAAAAGCCAATGTTTTCTTTTATTCACCATAACATCATTGAAAGCATTTTTATTTGCAGAAAAAAAAAGACTTTTAAAAATAAAATATTTAAGTTTTAATGGTGTGGGTTTTTTAAATATGTGTTTGCCTTCAAATCTAATTTTTTAATGTTAATCTATGTCTCATCTCTGACCTTTAGTCCACTCACGGTTCTGCCTGGCTTCTGTATGGCTTTAGGTTTTGAAGGTGCTCATGAAAATGATCATCTGGTTAAATTTCAAATAACTTAATCATTGTTATAGGATGCTCATTGAATCTTGAGATGATATGATAAAGGCTCAAGAAGTAAAAATAACTAATACATATATTAAGAGATTAGTAGCAACAGTACCCAATACATTGTGAGGTTGAATCCGGTATTACTGTCCGATGCGCTTATTATCCAGCATAGAATGCAGCAACATCTTAGTGCACTTGGGCCACTTCTGTTAATTTGGATAGGACATTTATGCATGTTCTCCTTGCACAATTATTGTTCTCTATGACATTGGTCAAATCGACCCTATAATTGCTAACTCAGGGATTTCTGAGATCAATTTTGTATCCTCCCAGTTTCTTGTCAACCGACTCTTACAAAGTTAATGGGAAGTGTATATTCTCTCTGATTTCCTTCCAGTAGCAATAATGAACAACTTCTGCTCATGACACAAGCTATAAGTAAATTTTTAAATCGTTACCATTGCATTTTAGCAAATTCTCATCATAAGAATCTCTAATTAAAGCACTAGAAATACAGAAGTTGGCAAAAGTGGGTTTCCATTTGTTAGTGCACAAAACACAGTTAATAAAGTTATTGCAGTAATCATAACCTGCATGTCTTTTTCCGTAACAACTGCAAACCTACTTTTACTTACCCTAGTATTTATCAGCATTGCTGCATTTGCAAGTTATTATCGAAAAACCAAATAGTACAGTATTACATTAGCTTTAGGGTAAAAACATTTTTTATTGAAATGCAATATAGAAAACAATAATAATCCATGTACCTGTAGTATTTTTCAGTGCATATCAGCAAAGCTTCTCAAATCTTATATATTTGAATTCTACACAAAAATATCACATAATTTTAATGACTCAGAAATTTGGAAACAATCTCAATCAGTAATAGGATTTTAGATGTTTATTTTGAGTAAAAACAATTCCGAACAGAACTTTCACACATATCTGGGATATGAGTGAATAAATTTCCAGGATTTCAATATTTGCAGATACACTATGAATACCATTAATTAAATTTTGATGAAATGTTGGCAGATAAAAGTTATTGACGGCTTCAATGTCAGTGTGGAAAGCCAAAATAGCTTCAAAAAGTGATGTTTTCCAAGAGGTAGCTTTGTGATACCATACGTCAACTGGTGATTAATTTATTCCACACATACATAGTACTTATTATGTGTCAGGCACTGTTCAAACTGCCTTACAAATAGTAACTCACTTAAAACAAAAAAAACCTAATGCATGTACTATTTTTATTCCCATTTTATAGTTGAAAAAATTAAGCCATAGAAAGGTTAAACAAGCTTTCCAAGGTCACACAACCAGTAAATGAATTGCCTGGGTTCAAATCCATGCAGGCAGGCTTTGGAGTCTGCACACTCAAGCATTGAGTTATGAGACAATTGTGTAGCTCCACTAAGCAAATAAATTTAGCTCTGTACCAATAACATTCATTGACAAGAAAATCAGAGGAAACTGTATGTTTTTAGTCTACTTTATTGATGACAATAGTCAGTAAAGTACATTGTATAGCCACATTGATATGTCATTGAGACATTTCTAATAGTGTATCCAATACATTTTGTATAATTATGTAAAATAAAATATCTGAAAAGGAAATTTTTCAATAATTGGATGCCTTTTGATGTTGTTGATTTTTTATTCTTTGGAGAAAAAAAAAACAGGCTAAAATTACAAGTTGGAAACTATAATTAATTCCCTAAATACTTCATTTATTGCAAAATCCATACATGACTACCACAGTTTTAATATTTACAGCTACTAAATAACTGCTCCCTCAATGTATTAATAGTTCATTAATATTTACTGAGCATACACACATTGTTTACAGGGCACTTCCCACTATGACTCTGGGAAAATGTTAGATAAATGTTTGATTGTGGCATATTTGTATACCTCATTAATTAATATGCATGTCACAGAGGACAGCGATATGGATCTAAGCTTTGGATTCATAATTGGGTTCAGCAGCTGCCTCTGCTTTGGTATACACAGATGTGTGAATCAAGACAGAGGCTGAAAAAATGTAAAGTAGACTTAACTATTAGAACAATTTTACATAATTGTTGCTCAGTTGTGCAATGGGATTATGTAAATGTCATTAAATTTATTGTTAAGGTTCATATTTTGTTTTAATGGGTCTTGTGTCTTTCTATTTCCAGACCGGTATGTCATAGTTGGCAGCCGCCATCACACAGCATCCAGTTACAGTGGACAAGAATGGGCCAGTAGCACTGCCGTAATAACAGCTTTTATCCAGGCCTTGATGTTCAGAGTTAAGAGAGGGTGGAGACCAGACCGCAGTATTGTTTTCTGTTCCTGGGGAGGAACTGTTTTTGGCAATATTGGCTCATATGAATGGGGAGAGGTAAGTGTATATTTATTAGTATTCTCTCTCCCTCTCTCTCTCACTTTATCCTCCTTCTCTTCTCTAATATAACAGACTGTTGGGGGGGTCTGCCTATGGAGCTCCCCCACTACTGAGGATGCCAATAAGTCTACCAAGACATGATCTGTTTGGGGAGGGAAGGTGGCCAGTCTCTCAGAGTAGAAGGACCTTTAGCCTCTCTCTCAATGGGCTTTTATTGAGTTCAGCTCACACAGAGATACATAGTATGTATTTGAAGCTCATCAATCAATGTCTAAAAAGCTACAGGCATGAAAAACTGGTATCATCTACAGATAATAATTGAAGAAATGCAGGGATTGTCTCTGGTCAGAGTCAGTGGGATATGCTGATGCCAGAAGATTATTGAAGTGTGTATCATGAAGTAGGGAGTTTCACTCCCTACGCTTTGAGCTCAAACATCTGGTTCATACCAACAGGGCTATAGAGCAAGCCTCAAAGGAAACAATTCTTCCTCTAGCCATATTTGTCCCTGGAAGCTGTCTGTTCCAGTACAAGGCCACAGCTGCCTCTGGCATTGTTTTCAGGCTCAGTAAGAGGGGGAGCAAAGAATCCAAGAGATTAGGAGACTTCTTACAGATAGAATGAGGACTCAGACTATGACAAAGCTGAGGGGTGAGGGTCTTTCTGCCCCTTTTCCATAGTCCCCTAAGTCCTTCCCTGCTGGTCCCTTCGAGACTGTGTCTGCCTTAGGTTGTTCCTCCCTTGAGGAATCTTACCCATCATTGGCTAACCAGTCATCTGCCCAGGCCAACCAGGCCAACTAGGAGAGAGTGGATAGGTTTTTGTCTCCTTAGCAGCTTATGTCCCTAAGGCCTTTGCACTTAGCCCTAGCCTTGAGACCCTTTTGTCTGTTTAAGGAGGTTACAGTCCCAGAAACCAGGCAGGATGGCTTCCAACAGCAGACAGTAAAATTGTTGAAGCCATGGACAAGAATGTGCATCTCAACCCGATGTCATATCTGCTAGGTTGCTGAAATCATTCCAAGAATGAAGGAGAATGCCCTGGTTGCTGTGGCTTAGTTGGTTGGAGTGTCTTCCCATACACTGAAAGGTTGTGGGTTCAATTCCCAACCGGGGCACATAGCTAGGTTGCAGCTTCCATCCCTGGTTGGGGCACGTACGAGAGGCAGTGAATCAATGTTTCTCACTTGCATTCGTGTTTCTCTCTGTCTCTTTCTCCCTTCCTATCTCTAGAAAGAAAAAAGGGGGGAGGGATTACTTAGACCAGCTGTCCCCAGCCTTTTTTGCACCAGGAACCAGTGTAATGTATGACAGTTTTTCCATGGACAGGATAGTAGAGGGTTTGGGGGATGGGTGTCCGGAGGCAGAGCTCAGGAGGAGAGCTCTCACTGCAAGGGAAGCTTTGCTTGCTCACCTGCTGCTCACCTCCTGCTGTGAAGCCAGGTTCTTAAATGTTCCTAATAGGTATGACCTGGGGTTGGGGACCCATGAGTTAGACTACAGTGAATTATGTATGATCTGACACTATCTTATTCTTGTTTCCTCCAGATCTACAGATTCTAATATACTCACAATAGCATTTACCTGGCTATTGTGTATCTCCTTAGACAGGTTGGCAGGCACAAGACAAGAAAAGATAAGGTGATACATACCATTACCTTTCTTTTAAAAACTTTCTAGCAAATATCTTAAATTAGGAAATGATCTCCTGTGTTAATGTTTATAACCTTAGCATCATAACTTAGCTATGAAATATGGAGACTGGACTCAATATAGTGTTTTTATTTCTTTCTCTCTCTTCCTCTCACTATTCCTTACTCTTGCACACCTATCTCCCTGCTCCTTCTTTCATGCCTGCATAAATATCTACCTACCTTAAGAAGCCTTTGTCCCAGTGAATGGGTCATGATTAAAAAACAATGGGAGTATTTAGTTTCCAATGCTTTTGTGTCTGTGTCTCATAGATGCACTATTTCTAATGGAATATGACAGCTGATTATCAGATTAATGCCATATTAACAATGAAAACACTGTAAAACTCTTAGATGCTCTATTTATTTTTATGTTTTTCTTTTTATAAGAAGTGTAAACAACATCAGGCATGGTACGGAATGCAATGAATAAAAGAACTAACTAGGAAAATCGAGACAGACTCATAGAGAGCTGGCTGACAGCTGTGAGGAGGGGCACTGGGTAGGGGTTGTGGAGAGATTGAGTAAAAAACAAAGACAGAAAAATCAGACAACAATGTGGTGATTGCAGGGAGCTGGGAGAGGTGAAGTGGGAGGTGGAGGAGGGCATAGGAAGAATAAATGGTGATGTACAGAGACTTGACTTGAGGTGGTAAACACACACTACAGTATACAGATGATATGCTGTAGAATTGTGCATCTGAAACCTGTATAATTTTGTTAACCAGTGTCAGGCCAATATATTTAATAAAAAGGAAAAAAGTTTAAGAAAATGGGAAAAAGAGGTGCAATGGAAACACGTAGAGAAAAAAAGCATACAAATTTAGCTAGGAAAATAAAAGCACTTTAACTTGTTGATGATTGCAGTTTTGGAGAAAAAATTTAAATATCTAATGAGAAATATTCGCTTCTTTTTCTTATTTAAACATTCAAGAAAAATAGAATACATACTGAATATCAAAGAAAACATCAAAAACATATATAAGAAAATAGTGAGTGTGTTTTTAATTTGAAGGAAAGAAAACTTAAAATTGAAAATAATTTGCAGTGTAAAATTTATCGAGATTCACACATTACAAATTAGAATGCTTTTCCATATGTAAATCAATGAAGTGAATACTTTTCCATATTCAAAAAAACTACATCAAATGTATAAATTTCATTATGGAAAAAACATTTTTTTTTAAAGAAGAGTTTTTTTTAAGATTTTTTAATTTTTTTATTTATTTTTAGAGAGAGGGGAAGGGAGGGAGACAGAGAGAGAGAGAAACAGCAATGTATGGTTCCCTCTCACATGGCCCTCACAAGGACCTGGCTTGCAACGTAGGCATGTGCCCTGACTGGGAATCGAACCGGGACCCTCTGGTTCCCAGCCTGCGCTCAATCCACTGAGCTACACCAGCCAGGGCAAAAAAACATTTTTAAGTTAACAAACGTTTAGTAAGATGGAAAATGTAATAGCTAAAACAACATCCCAAACTTCTATTTCAAATTACTTATTTTAAAATATAAGTAAGTTTAAAAATTCGGGAATAGATGTATGATCTGGGCTGACTTTAATAATTCAGAATATATTTATCAGAAAGAAAATGTTTTAACTTTGTTATAATAATAAGGCACATTTAAGATAATGTCTTGAAGATCATTTTTAAATTTCCCAAATTTATTCTATTGTATTATACAGTCTTCTTAATACCTATCTAGTAAATTTCACAATAAATTTACATTAATCCTAAAGTAATATGTATATTTCTAAGCTATATTCTCAAAGTAGGTTTATCTATTTAACATTAATTGTTCCTAACTTAAATATCTTGAACTCTTATATATGGGAGAGTATATTGCCAAGTTACTGAATTTATTTGGGCATCAAGCATTATAGCCTGTGAGTTGAATCAATTAGGTGACCTTGGCTGTATGTGAGCAATTATATTTTTTAAATTAAGTGTATACTTTTGTGGTTAATGAAATACAAATTATTTTTTTAGGTTTTGCCCAGTCTGTTGCACCTTTTGGTGATTTTATATTTTTCCAATTAGTATATTCAACAGATACTAAAATTACAATTTATAGTAATTTGGGAGTCCCTAGGAAAAAAAATTTTATGTTAGAAAATTCCTTTCTATTTGATAAGATTAGGAACCTGTGTCCTAGAATATTTATGTTCATGTACAAATTTGACAACTAATTATGCATTTAATCACTTTCTGGATTTTTTCATGATATTTTGGGCAAATATATATGAGTAAGAAGATGTTTAATAATATATAGATTTAATTATTAGCTTTTAAAACATACTATTGTAAGGTACTATATCTCAGAAGATTATTTCAATACAGTTTATGAAGATATATCGTAATAACTACTTGAAAAGAAATTTAAAAAGCTATTAGTTTTCTTGTTCTGTCTACTCTTATCAAAGTACTCTTATTAAAATGAAACATTTTCTTTTAGACTACAACCAGATTATGCTCGAAATATGTTCCCAAGTGAAGATGAATGAGGAAAAAAATTGTTGACCTTTCATATTTTCCTATTTAATTTTGTTTGCATTGGAACCCCCTGAAATCCACAGATTTAATTAAAGCAATTAAGTGATTTTGGTCAATAAACTTAAATATGAAATTTTATAGTGATAGTGTTATTAGAGAATGGGTGCAATACTGATCTTGATCCTTGGGGAGAATCACAGTGCTTTACTAAATAGGTTCTTTAAAAAATACCATTTCTTTTGTGAAGAATCTTTATTTTTCACAGACTATCGTGGAAATACTACAACTTTCACAGCCAAAGAAGTCTGAGTGCAATCTTCTCTGCCAGAAAACTCATAGTTTCTTGCAAGACTTGATTCATCAAATGAGTACACTTAGACCTGTATCAGGAGTCCCTGGAGAATTAAATGGACTAACATATAAACTAGCTATTTATATGAGCTAGCGTGTAAATAGCTGTTTTCTACAGCGCTTGTGTAACACTGGACTTTTTAAAAAACATTACATGTAAAGAAATGTACTTGAGTTTAAAGTTTATCATTTTTTTAAAATATTTATTACTTTTAAATGAATTGCCATTTCACCTCTCTTATAAAGGGATAGCTGAATTTTCAACATAAAATAGGAGTCACATTGATCTCCTAGGTATTCGAAGTCCTTGCAGTCCTTCATCTGATAGTGTTGGAAGAAGAAACATGTTTTCCTAAGACATGAAGTAATATAATTTTTAGGATATTTTTCTTGAACTCCACCATGGTAATTACTCACTAAATATTTGTTCAAGAAAAGGAGAAAAATATCAGAGGGACTTCTTAGTAGTGATGTAGTATTACGAGGATAGCTAATGTTCAATTTGGGGGGTAGGTTTCAGCAGAGAAGTGAAAACACTGTTCTGTTGAAATATTTCATGTTAGTAATGTGTGTGAAATGCATCAGGTTGTATTTCAGGTAAAATGGGCCAGGACACCATTCACTATGCTCATTTTGCTCTGAGTAAAGAGCTACTGTGTGCAATAAGTATCTCGTTGCTTCAAGGGAAAACGCTGGTTTGTTAATCACTGAAGTAGCTTTCCCTTGTCTGTTCCCTAACTCCCCGGCTATACCATTAATTGCCATCATTAGACCAAATGTTCCGTTCTGTATTCTGGAGGTGAATCTCCTTGCATATTAACCATTTAAGAATATATTCTCTTAAAATTTGACTTTTCTTAAGAACATGCTTTAAAATATTTCACCAAAATGTTATATTTAACTCCTCACCACATGTATTTAAAATCCTTTTATGACTCTCATACTCTTATTTAATGGTATGAAATTACTTTTTTTTAAAGTACAATGTAATGATTCTAAGTAGATAGTGTTTATTATTCAATATGTAACTGATGAAACAGAATCTGTTACTTTTACTTTTGCTAGAGAAAGATTATTTTGTTGTTTTCTTGATTTTAGGATTTCAAGAAGGTTCTGCAGAGAAATGTTGTTGCTTACGTCAGTCTCCATAGCCCCATAAAGGGCAACTCAAGTCTGCGTTCTGTAGCTTCACCATCTCTTCAGCAACTGGTAGCAGAGGTAAGCTGAACTGCTTTGTTATAAAATGATTAGGCAAAACTGCTGTTTCTTCTATGATTTGGCATTTCTTGATATTTTAATATGCATAAAACCACTTGTCAGTGTTTTAAGGAAAGAGTTATTGCTTAGTTTTTATCCATATCCCTTCAACCAATTTCTTATGTCCTGAATGTTTGTACTCACTACTCTTTTATGGTTATAGTTGTAGGTATGAATTACACAGTTACAGGGTATGGGCGTACAAATGAAACTTTATTTTTTAAAATTGAACTTGGCTTTCAAGTTCCCAGTTCTGCCAGTTTTTTCATTTTGTTGTAAACTTAGTTGCTGTTGGATTTATTCCCTCTCATGCATGTTTTGAGAAAAGTTGGGATGTATCCTATGTTTTCATTGCAATATCTGTGTCTAACTGCTAGAATAAATGGATAACTAAAGTTACGATATTTAGAAAATAATGTTTAAAAAACACAGAAAACAGAAATATGCATTTTATTACAGAGCAACTTTTAAAAAATCAATGTCTCACTAATTATTGATTTTTTCAAAATTCAGTCACTTCTCTCCTGTTTCAAAGAATTTTGCACATTTTATTTTATTAGTAGAGTTTATACTTTTATTTCTGTATTCTTTTTATATCTTTCACTTCAGATAAAATGCTATGTGATTTCTCAGCATGAAAGCAATCATGCCACTACTGGAAGGTGCTTTCCTCCCAATCCCAGGCAAGGGATACGGGTGCATATTAGAAATGACCTTTTTATGCCCACAAAGTGTCCAATAAATATCACAGAAACTAAATTAGAAAAAGAAAGAGATAATGAACAGTGCTTTAGATTAGCCATAGTTCTTGATTGAAATGTAATGCAAACTAAAATTTTATACTTTCAGAATGTATTTTCAAGTTTCATAGTTTTCATAGACATTTCTATATGTAGTGAAATAAAGAAGACATTATGAAAGATGGAATGGTTAAATCTGTACACTTAAAATAAGCCAAACCCCAATATGCATACCCTAGATTATATTCGGATCTGTTAAGAAATTCCTCTTAATCAGTTTATTGCTTTGACTGTTCTAAATTTCTTATCTGTCTGGGAAATACTCAAAAGAGGAAAATCGGGGCAGATGTCTTCCTTGGGAAGTTAAAATTTCTAAGTGGGTAATAAGAAGAAGAAAGTATAAGTAAGCTTAATTATTCAGAAATCAGGGAAAGTTAGTTTAAAAATTGTGTCTATTCCTTCTCATATGTTAGTTTTCCTGTTTTGAGAATCTTGAGATACATGTAATCAATAAAATTTATAGGTAAATACTGATAACAAACTTTTAAGTAGCATTATATCTATAGAATATCTATCTATAGATATTCCACGTTTATGGAAATATCTGAGAATATATCTTTTGAAAATGTCTTGGCCCTGGCTGGTATGGCTCAGTGGACTGAGTGCTGGCCTGTGAACAAAAGGGTCGCTGGTTCAATTCCCAGTTAGAGAATATGTCTGGGTTTCAGGCCAGGTCCCCAGTAGGAGGCATGAGAGGCAACCACGCATTGATGTTTTTCTCCCTCTCTTTCTCCCTCCCTTCCCCTCTCTAAAAATAAATAAATAAAATCTTTTAAAAAAGAATAATAAAATCTGTTTTAAGAAAGAAAATGTCTTGGCACATTTAGAACACTGTGAAATATTGATACCTAAATCTAATTAGTGTCTAAACGTACAACATGGTTTCTCAATAATAAATAGTGACATAGAAGATGCATCTCCTTATTTGTTTAGGAGAGGACTTTTTGTTCTATATTGAAAATGTTTATATAATAACCTAAAACTGAACTTAAACGTGTATTGAAAGCAAATTTCTTTCAGTTGAGATTGTGTATATGTGTTTCTTAGGACAATTTAGAAGAATAGGATTATCACAAGTTCAAACAAACAATAGCATATGCCATTTTAAAACAGGGGAATTAGTTATCTTTATATATTAAAATATATATGATAATTTGGGACTTCTGGTCAAGATGGAAGTATAGGTAAATACACCTTGCCTCCTCGTACAAGTATAGCAAAAATACAACTAGAGTACAAAACGAATATCACTGAGAAGTGTCATAAAAATCGAGCTGTATGGAAATCTGACAACCAAGGATTTAAAGAAGACACATTCATTCAGACAGGAAGGAGGGGCAGAGTGGCGGGGGGATGGAAGGGTGGAGATGTGAAGGGAAGGTGCAAAGAGGTGGTGAGGAGCAGAAAGGTGCAGAGACATGGAATGGGCAGTTCTACATCCATGTGTGGTGGATAAAAATTGAGAGGCATACCTTGGGAGTGAGAGGTCCCATCCCCAGATAAGACCACACTGCCCAGGGCTCCAGCACCAGGAAGATAAGACCCTATAACTTTCAGCTGTAAATGCTAGTGGAGGCAGGAGCAGTGAAAGAAACTGCAGAATTCTCAAGAGAATCCTCTTAAAGGCCCAGCAACATGCTTAGGACTCACACAGACCCACCCTGTCTGGGATTCAGTACCAGGGTAACAACTGCAAGGGCACCAGTGGCATATGGAGAGAAAGTGAAATGACTGGCAATAGGGCAAATGCTGGGAAACAACGTCCTCCTGGGCAACATTCCAGAGGTCAGGCAGTGGCATTGTCCCCTCTCTGAGCCCTCCACCTTACAGAGCAACAGAACTGTGACAAGGGTTGCCCCTCCCTGATAATTAATTACCTAAGGCTCTGCCCCATACAACTTACAGGTGTGTGCACTTTTTTACCATAGACCATGCTAGTAAGACAGGGAGTCAAAGACTCTCTACCTAATACACAGAAACAAACACAGGGATTCTGTCAAAATGAGGAGACAAATATGACCCAAATGAAAGAACAGATCAAAATTCCAGAAAAAAAGAACCAGACAGAATGTTGATAAGCAACTTATCAGATGCACAGTTCAAAACACTGGTTATCCAGACACTCAAGTAACTCATTGGGTACTTCAAAACATAAAAAAGAGCCAGGCAGAAATGAAGGTTACATTAAGTGAAATAAAGAATAATCTACAGGGAAACAACAGAGGAGGGGATGAAGCCAAGAATCAAATCAATGACTTGGAACACAAGGAAGAACAAAGCATTCAATCAGAGCAGCAGGAAGAAAAATTAATTCGAGGAAAATGAGGATAGGCTAAGGAACTTCTGGGACATCTTTAAATGTACCAACATCTGAATCATAGGCGTGCCAGAAGGAGAAGAGGAAGAGCAAGAAGTTGAAAACTTATTTGAAAAAATAATGAAAGAAAACTTCCCTAATTTGAAGGAAATAAACATATGAGTCCAGGAAGCACAGAGAGTCCCAAACAAGAAGGACCCAAACAGGACCACACCAAGATACATCATAATTAAAACACCAAAATTTAAAGATAAAGGAAGAATCTTAAAAGCAGCGGAGAACAGCAGTGAGTTACCTATTAAAGAGTTCCCATAAGACCATCAGCTGCTTCTCAAAAGAAACTTTGCAGGCTAGTAGGGATTGGCAGGAAGTATTCAAAGTGATAAAAAGCATGGACCTACAACCTAGATTATTCTATCCAGCAAAGCTATCACTTAGAATGGAAGGGCAGATAAAGTGCTTCCCAGACAAGGTAAAGCTAAAAGAGTATTTAGCTTTTGAAATCATCTTTCATAGGTCACAGAATGTATTGATTTTGCTTGTAGGAAAATAGAATTTCATCATCCATATATTAGTCAATGCTCTGTACGTCTCAAGTAAATATTGATACAATATCTAAGAGGTCATTTTAGGGAAGCCTGAAGCATTTGTACATATGAAAGTAGTCAATCTAGCTATATTCTCCTTAAATGTTACTTTTAAAGCACCTTCCAGAAGCTGGCAAACCTAATCAAAACTAAACAATTGCATCAATATTGTAAAACTGTCCACGAGATAAACAGTGCTGTTTTTTTTAATGCTAATAAAGTAGCAAAGATATATTTGTTTTATAGGGTGTTTTATAAAAAGATTTTTTTAATACCAAGAACTACCTACCAGAAAATACAGTACATATATCTCATTTCAACTATTGGGTTGGCCAAAAAGTTCAATTGTTTTTTTCTGTAAGATGGCTCTAGTAATCTTAGGTGTTTCTAACTCCATCTGAAACAATTTTGTTAGATTGTGTTGTGACAGCTGTCATATCATCATTCATTTAAAAAACTTATCAAAATTGGTGAATTTTTGCATAGGAATTTTAATGTCGAAGATGGAAGAAAATGCACATTTTTGGCATGTTATGCTTTGTTCTTTCAAGAAAGGTAAAAACTGAACTGAAATACAAAAATAGATGTGCGCAGTATACGGAAAAGGTGCTGTAACTGATCAAACGTGTCAAAAGTGGTTTGCCAAATGTTGTGTTGGAGATTTCTTACTGGATGATGCTCCACGGTCACGTAGACCAATTGAAGTTGATAGCAATCAAATCAAAACATTAATTGAGAACAATCAACGTTCTACCACATGAGAGATAGCCAACATATTCAAAATGTCCAAATCAATAAAGTTATTGGTGGAAATGAAAAACATATCTTTTATTTTATGGAAGAAACTAAACAGCCTTTGTGTCCAACCTAGTTATATGCCTTAGAGTATTGAGCCATAATCCTGCCACAGTATCACTTAGTTGTGAATACCCCATCTGTTGCAGAAGTGTATTATATGTTAAATTTTTATAGAGGTCCCAACTGCATATGATGCTAAGTGTGTAAGCACACAATCAGCATGTGAAATACCCCAGTTGCCTAGGAACTTATATTTTATCATGAACATAAGACATGCATAAAAGGCTAAAACATAAAGGCAAATATGACATGTGCTATACTGGAATTTATAGGAAAGAAAAACCATGTGATTGTTTTAACTTAGAATTATGTATTGTAGAACACTGACAAAACGTTTGAATGTATTGATAATCTTGAGGAAATGTAACCACCAGTCTTTCAGAAGTTCAAAACTCTAGTCATGTAAACAAGGTCCTCTTTACTGATCTATCGAAGTCCCTTTTCAAATCACACGAGCTGCCATATATTCCACTTTCTTACTGTTGCCCTTCCAAGGGCAACCATGCATGCTTCTGCCCTTTTCCTCTTGGGTTGAGAGGTACTGAATAGCCACAGCTGTGTCTGTCATGGTACTTGTGCAATTGCTACTGATGACTGCTGTGCTGACCTTTATCCTGCCAAACCACGCCTCTATTCTCTAAGGGGTATAAACAAACCATGGGAGACACTTTAGCCCCAGGAGCTCATTAGTTCAAATTCTTGAGTTACCAGAAGCCCAACTTTCAAATAACAGAGTTATTAATTAACTTTCTTAAAAATTATATGTTTATCCACTCTAAAATTTTTAAAAAATAGCCCTAGTCACCTAAGACAGCCATAACAAAATACCACAGACTGAGTGACTTAAAGAACAAAAAATTATTTTCTTATAGTTCTAGAGGCTGGAAGTTCAAGATAAGGTAAATGTAGGATAGTTTTCTCTTGAGGCCTCTCTCCTTGATTTGCAGGCGGCCACCTTCTCACTGTGTCCTCACCTGTCCTTTTTCTCTGCACACTCATTCCTGGTATCTTCTACTCTTCTTGTAAGAAAATCAGTCCTATTGAATGAGGGCCCCACCCTATGATCTCATTGAAAATGAGTTATCTTCTTAAAGTTCCTGCTTCCAAATATAGTCACTTTGGGTGCTTAGGCTTCAATCTTTGAATTTTGAGGGGAAACCATTTGTTCATAATATTATTAAAAATGCAGAGTGGTAGAATATAGAAGGTATGGTTGTAGAATTAAAATACTTGTCTTTTCTTTCTGTTGTTGATATTTTAATGCAGATAACTAAAACAAAGTTTAAATTCTATTCTGTTTGCTATAAAATATGCAGGTAAAACTGACTTTGAACATTTCTTCCACTACTTGTCTTTCATGGTATATGGTATAGTTGTTTTTTTTTCTTTATCTTTTGCTTTGTTTAGTTTTTTTGAGAAGATAAATTGTCCTTTTCTGTTCACTATAATTTTTTTTCATAGTGTATTCTTTTCAGTGGGTTCTACTTAATTTTTCTTCCTTTCTGCTGCTTCTATTACTAGCAGTCAACTGAAAGTAAACATAAAGACTAATAAACTGATTTGAAACCCTTTCTTACACCAATTTAATATTTCAAAAATGTCTCACATTTGAAATTGTAATTCTATGGGCAGGTTTGTCTATCTACCAGGTTTACAAGGTTTTGCTTTGTGTTAAAACCAAGCAATCCTCTGGGTATTAGTGTTTTACAAAGTTTCATGTTCAGTATACACAGAGAATTTGTAAATTACTTTTTATTTAAATCTAAATATCAAGAGAAGTCTTTGTGAAATTCTGGTTAAAACCCTAAATTTCAGAAGGCAGCTGGTTTAAATATTTGAGCTATGTAGTTGAAGAGCAGTTCAAACAATTTGAGATATTAACAGTTTTAGCTTGGACTTATACACACAAGCAAAATTAATGTCACATTCTTAAAATGGTTTTAACTCATTTATTTTTGCCTGTGACATTTTGATTGGTATATTGGACACTAGTCCTTTACAGGACTCAAATGTTGAACATTTACTCAGGACTAGTAGTAGTGAATTATCATTGCTGGCCGATTAGATAACATTGTGTCACTTACACAGTATTATTAATGCAGTACAATATATTTTGCCATAAAAAAAATAAAACCAGTGTGTCTCAGTTGGTTGATCATCATCCTGTGAAAAGTCACCTATTTGATCCCCGGTCAGGACGCACGCTTGGGTTTCAGGTTCGGTCCCCCGTTGGGGCACTTATGAGAGACAACTGATTAATGTTTCTCCCTCAAATCTATGTTTCTATCCCTTTCTTCCCTCTCTCTAAAAATAAATAAATAAACTCTTTAGAAAGAATGAAAACTACTCTGAAAAATTGTCATTTTTCCCTATCTAACCTTTCATATGTTTTGCTTAAAAACCTAACACTAATACCATCAGTTAATCTTCTACATAATAACTACAATAATAAAATCTTTGCCATTATAACATATGACATTTCACATAGAACTTTTATGAGTAATGAAATTGGTTTAAATAGATGTGATTTTATGCTTAAAAATAAGGAATTATTTTTCAAGTATAGGTACTGGGATGATTTTAGTATCATGGCATATACTTACCTTTGATAAGTTATATAAATTATGGTTTCTTCATTTTGTTTTTGTTTGTTGTTTCTCTTTTTTAAGTGGTATCTTAAAAATAATTTTGTATTTGTGCTCATATTTTGGATTTGAATTATTTACTTGGCTTTTTAACAAAATAGTTTGTTCTATGCCTTAACAATGTATTGTCTGAAAGAGAAATTTAAAAAGAAATGCCAGTTTCAAAAGCATCAAAATCAATAACATACCTAGGAATAAATTTAACCAAAAAGTTGAAAGGCCTGTACACTGAAAGTATAAGACATTAATGAGAAATGGAAGAAGACACAAATAAATGGAAAGATATCCTGTATTCTTCTATTGAAAAAAATCAGTACTTTTAAAATGACCATGCTTTCTTAAGCAACATATACATTTTGGAACACACTCTATCATCATTTCAATGGTATTTTTCACAAGTATAGAAAAAAACTATCTTAAAATTTGTATGGAACCATAAAAGACCCTGAATTGCCAAAGCAAGTCTAAGAAAGAAGAACAAGGCTGGAGACCTCATACTACCTGATTTCCATCTTATTACAAAATAATTTGGTAATGGCATTTAAAAAAGTAACATAGACCAATGAAACTGAATAAATAGCTCGGACATAAACTCATTTGTATGCAGTCAACAAATTTTTGACAAGGTCCCAGGAACATACAGTGAGAAAAGGATAGTCTTTGTAGTAAATGGTGTTGGGAAAACTAGAGGTACAAATGCAAAAGAAGGAAACTGGACCTCTATCTTACACAACTCACAAAAATTAGCTCAAAAAGGATTAAACACTTAAATGTAAAACCTAAAACCATAAAACTTCTAGAAGAAAACATAGAGAAAAATATTATTTATATTGACCTTGGCAATGATTTCTTGGTTAAGATATCAAAAGCACAGCAACAATAACTAAAATAAACAAGTGTGACTACATTGAAATAAGAGGTTACAGCAAAGGAAACAATCAATACACTTGAAATGGTAATCTACAGAATGGGAGAAAATATTTGTAAACAGTATATAGATACTTTGACTTATAATGGGACTATGTCCCAATAAACCCTTTGTAAGTTGAAAATATTGTAAGTCAAACAAGCATTTAATACACCTAAATTGCCAAAAATCATTGCTCAACCTAGCCTACCTTAGATATGCCCCAAACACTGACATTGCAGTTGGACAAAATCATCCAACACAATGAACACACCGTAGACTGTTGGTTGTTTACCTTGTGACTGAGTGGCTGACTGGGAACTGCGGCTCACTGCCACAGCCCAGCATAATGAGAGTACCATACCATGTATTGCTAGCCAGGGAAAAGATCAGAGTTCAAGTTAATGTACAGTTTCTACTAAATGAATATTGCTTTTGCAACATGGTAAAGTTGAATAATTATAGGTTGAACCATCATAAGCTGGGGACTATCTGTATCTGATAAGGGATACTATCCTAAATATATAAAGAACTCATGCAACTCAATAGAAAATATACAAATGATCACTGGGTGTATGAAAATGTGCTCAACATCACTAATAATAAGGGAAGCGCAAGTCAAAACCACAATCAGATGCCACTTTACCCCTATTAGGATGAGTATTACAGAAAAAGAGAGGAGAAGATGGATGCTGGCAGGCTGTGAAGGAAAGGGAACCGTTACACACTGTCAATGGCAATGGGAAATGGTGCAGCCATTCTGAAAAACAGTGTGGCACATCCTCGAAAAATTAAAAACTCTATTATTGTACGATCCAGCCATTCCACTCCTCAGTATGTATTTGAGGGAAACTAATAAGCATCTCAGAGATAAATGCACTCCCATATTCATTGCAGCCTTATTTACAATAGCCAAGTCGGAGAAACAACCTAACGGCCCCACTAGATGGATTGAGAAAATGTGTATGTGTGTGCACGCACACACACTTATATACCTACACACAATGGGATTATTCAGTGATAACAGAGGGAATCTTGCTGTCTGATACAACATGGATCAACTGAAAAGCATTATGTTAAGTAAAATAAGTCAAAAGGCAAAGATAAATATTCTTTTGCATCATGTATACTTGGAATCTTTAAAATAAAGTAAACTTTATAAAAACAGATAATAAAATGGTGGTCGCCAAGGGCTGGGGAGTTGGGGGGTGAAAATGGGGTGATGTGAGAAGATTTTCAGTTATAAGAAGAGTAGGTTCTGAGGATCCAAAGTACGGCATGGTGACTATAGTCAATAACACAGTACTGTATGCTGGAAAGTTGTTGAGAATAGATTTTAAGCATTCTCAACACACACGCACGCACACACAACGTGACCCATGTTAACTATGTAATGATGAACGTGTTAATTATCTTAATTTCGGTAATTATTCAACAGTGTATATGTATATCAAAACATCATTTTGTACATTTTAATTATATACAATTTTAAAAGGAAAAAAAGTAAATCTAAAATGAAAACTGAATAGGCTCCTGGAAAAAGTAGCAAGTGAAATAAAGGCTTTGACTGAAGGAAAAAAAAAAAACTGATTCTCTGAAACAAAAATAAATTGTTATAAATGTCATATAAATGGTTAAACATACATGCAAATGAACATTGCTTTAAACTGGCATTTCCCAGTGTGTGATGTGAGATGCATGTGCACTAAGTGGAACCTTCAGCGTGTCACCGTGTGTGGCAAACATCCAAAGGTAAATGGAACAGGCAGTCTTCCCATACTTGCTGTATTTTGGAACCTTTTCCTATAGGTATCTTATTACATTGGCCACAGAAATGATGCTTTAAAGAAATCCTATTTGTATGTAAAAGTTGGACATTTTACAGAAGTGTGAGTGTTTAATCCGTTCACTTTGAAAAGGGACTTCTTCAAATGGCAAGATCTACAATTTGCATATTTGGTTGGAAATACACCTCTATATACAGTGCTAATAAAACTGTAAGGCACTGATTATTCCTTCCCTTTGATCTGGAATTTCACCTGCAAAGTTATAGCCTTCAGAGTCCTACAAGTTGACACTAATCCTTCCACAGTCACTACTGTTAAACTGTATTTTTAGTTGCAAAATTATAATTTTAAGACCAGGGTGATAAAAGAAATTGAACAGCAGAAGAAATTAAGCTATGTTAACCCTGAAACAATTCTCCTGAAGGCCATAATAGCAATTTCTGTTATGTCTGGAAGGAGTAGAAAAATCATTTCAATTCAGCCTGGGGAAGAATTCTCAAATAGGAAGAATTATATGAAGGTGCTCACATACTGTGCAGATGTTGTGAAATGGGATCAAACATTTTTATAGATGGTTGATTCAGACAATATGTATTTATATAATAATTTACTCCTGAAACCATCCTTTATTTATTTGTGCATTTATTCAGTGTTTTGTTTGTTTAGCTTCATCATATATAAGAGTCTGCAACTGGTTTTCTAAGCTCTTCTAATTCTAGGTTGTTAGCCTTCACGTTTATGGTTTACCTATGTTGTTGTGCTTTACATAGTCTTCTTCTAAATCTATAAGCCATATATATGATAACAATTGGCGAGTGACAACTTCAGTTTTGGTGTTGATGGTCACGACTCTTTTCCAAGGCAGTGCAACCATGACACATGACACATGACACATGTATTTATAGACATCCATCTGTGACAACCATCTCCCCCTGAATGCAGCTCATTTACCTGTGACAATTAATGATAACTGTAAGAAGAGTTTAAGGTGGCAGTGATTTAGATGTAAAACTGAAATTGACATGAAACTAGAGAGCGTTTTTTAAAAAAGCTGTTTGAGAATCTTAACATCAAAACTTCTACTCTTCCCCACAGCATCCTTTTTCAAGTAAAGTAAGCCAGAATTATTTAGTTTGAAAGTTTCAGAAATTGAATGGATATTAATTTATAAATTGTTTTACAAAGCTAACTTTATGTTTAATCAGCTTTGCAATAAAATCGCATATTTTTCTAGCTATATGTAGAGTATCATTTAAAATATTATGTGAGTTTCAATAATGTCCAGTAGGTGATTAGAGGTTCAGAAAATAATAAGGTACTGCATGATCTCAAATGAAGTGTCATATTCTAGCTTGGAAAAGATCTGTAAGGATAACATATTTTCACTTTAAACTAGAAATAGGAATTTAGATAAGAGAATTAGGTACATTACCAAGAGTTCTCTGAGAATTAATCTAGCTTTGTATATTACCATACTGTTCTATTAGTAGAAAAATTATAAACTATATATGGGCAAAAGAATAAAAACATAATTAATCACCTATAATTTTATTATCCAGAAAAAAAGACACTGATAAATTTTTTGTATAATGCATATAAATATACTGTTACTAAAAGGAAACAGTGATCTCCATTTTAACCCCTTAATATATTATAGTTTACATTTCAAAAATATATATTATAATACTATTGACACATGAATGAATCTAGACAAAAATATAGTGGAATTCATTGTAATCTACTTACAGCATTTCTGTAAGTTTGAATTTTTCTAAATAAATAAATGTATATTGTTTCATTATATAGCCATATTACCATTTGTTAACCAATTCCCTTTTGAATATTTATATACTAAAGTTGTTTTCTTATTGCTAACAATACTACTGTATACATATTTGCACATACCTGTTGTCCTTTTCTAACCTGGTCTTTTATCAGTCGTTAGACAGCTGCAGGTAAAAGAAGGCACTCTCTTTAAGAAGAAATGAATTTTTGATATAAAAATAGTTATTACAAAGTCTTATAAGGGCTGCAAGAACCACTTTTCGGTCTTCTAGGCATGACTCACAGTGCAGCACGATAATAGAGACCCCTCAGGGATATTGCTTCCTCTACAGGTTCAGGAAGCTTGGAGAATCAAGAACCTCCTGCTCGGACTACACACTCTGGAACCTTCGCACTCCTAGTAAGATCTAGTGAGCTCAAAGTTATCATCACAGTTATGGGCGTCAGCACAACACTGCCTCAGCCATAGCATACGACACCATAATATACAGGGAAAGAGAGTGCCTCACAACCTGCAGGTGGAGGCCCACAAAGTCTGGGATTCCTTTACCAGGATGCAGTGCCAGCAAACTCCTCTGGGATTGGCCCATCAGAGCAGAAGCAGCACATGCTGCCTTACTTTGACCTTACTAATCTCATGCAGGTGCAGTGCGCTTATCGCAGCTATGTCCCAGCAAGTTGTAGAGTGATCATTAGCTTTCCAGTGTGCATCCTAAGAAAAGGTGATTACCTTTAAAAGGTTCCATCTTGAACCAGAGAGCTTTATTCTAAGCAAAATAAGCCAGGCAGTGAGGGACAAATACCATATGATCTCACCTTTAACTGGAACATAGTCAACAAAAGAAAAAAGCAAGCAAAATATAACCAGAGACATTGAAATTAAGAACAATCTCACAATAGCCGAAGGGGGAGGGGACTGTGGGGAGAAGGGTTTTCAGGAAGTGCTATAAAGGACACATGGACAAAACCAAGGGGGAGGGTGGAAGCAAGGGAGGGAGGTGAGTTTGGATGGGGGGGAGGGCAGAAAATGCAGACAACTGTAATTGAACAACAATAAAGTAATTTAAAAAATTTTTAAAAAGATTCCATCTATGCTTTAGAGATACAAAATTTCTAATATAGTGCTGAGGCTAAGTAAGCATAAAATACTGTTGGGAAAAATCTTTATGAGTTATTCACTTTTCAGTAAGGAAAAATTACAGGAATTGAAATGTACTTGTTTAAAGACATACGGTATATTAGCTAACATTAGCCAGAATCTAGAAAGTCTCAGCATGAATGTTCAAGTAATCATTAGATTCTAAGTCTGTTAAAATTACAATAATTTTATCTTCAGTGAATTCTTCAATTTGTACAGGGGGCTCCTTAAATGTGAAGTTTTTAAGAGGCTGTTGTTCCTATCACTTTATTTTTTGAAATTTCCAATAAATTTCAAAAAATAAAGCCATAAAAATTGTTACCTTAAACTATGTGACCGTAGTATGCAGACATGGAGTTTATTTAGCCAAAAACTTTTTAAGTAACTCAGGAAATCTGTGCAGTTGGCAAAGAAGGCCATGGTCTATGGTATGATCTTTTAATCTGTCAGTGTCTCGAAAAGTACCACTTGTTATAGCAATGCAATTTTCAGCTCCATCTGAGAAAATAATTTAGAGTTCTATGTACGTTGTCAGGTGAGGTGTTCAGATATTTCTCAAAAGTTCTTTACATCATACATAAAAGGATGATTGTTCTTATAGAATCACTACTTCATTAAAAACAAGTCATTCATGCCTATATTTTTTACAAACCTATTAGTATTTTGGAGATTATTGATCCCTTTCAGCCTGAACAATGAACAGTATATTTAGATCAGATTCATCATTTATCTGGATGAGATTCCGATGTTTGTTGTAGAGAGTTTCCTGAGGAAAGCATAGGTAGACACATAACATCACTTTTTGAGACTGACACTTGATACCTTTAGCTATTTTCTAAACATTTTTTAACTATGTAAAGCATTTTACTAGATAGAAGGAATTGAATTTTATTTGTAAACTTATCTGCTTAGTCCAAAAACATCTTTTGGACATGAACGCACAGGTTAGATGAGTTCACTACATTCAGGCATTTTTCCTTAAAATAAATATACCTGAACAAGAAATCAGAATTTTATGAGTACATAAAATAATTACTTGAGAAATAAACCTTCTCAGGTAGCGGTACCTGTTGAGCAAACTATTTGTAGATCTAGTTGCTGTGCTGTATAGAATATGTATTCTTAACCGCAGTAGCATAATGATTGCATCTTATTCTATTAAAAATACATGTAGACAATTTTTGGAGCAAAGCTGAAGAAGATAGTCAATCCTTCTTCTAAAGGCACTCACATAGGAAGCGATGTGTAGACATAAAATAAATTTAATTAGAGTTACTTTTACACTTTCTCTTACATTTTACTTTTCTTCTCCTCTAGTCCCTTTTTAAACTTCTCCTTCTGGCTTTCTTCACTAATCCTATTTTCCCATCATTTTAGCTTTTTTCCCCTGTCTTTCAAGGAACTTAATAATCAAATTCCTAATGTCTTTCCTAATCAATCATTGGACCTAGAGAACGTTATGCTAAGTGAAATAAGCCAGTCAGAAAGCTGACAAATACCATACATTTTCGCTCATATGTGGAATCTAATGAACAAACTAAACTAACAAGTAGAATAGAGACAGACTCATAGAGAGCAGGCTGACAGCTCTGGCAGTGGGGAGAGGGGGTTAGGGGGTTGAGGAATCGAGAAAAAAGGAAAAAGCATTCATGGACATGACAACAGTGTGGTGATTGAGGGGTGGGGGAGATGGGGGAAAAGGGAGATAAATGGTAATTAAAGATACTATAAAAGAAAAACAATTCCCCCCACTTTTGCCACCTTTATTTTGTAATTACAATTGATCCCAACTCTGTCATTCTCAGAGCTAGTATGGCAGTGCTGTTTACTTTGTAAAATCATTTCAAAGGGATTCATTTTGTCCTTAAAGACTAGGTTGCTGTTGATCGTTAATTCAAACACCTAGGCTGGTGGACTTAGGAAGGCATGACTGAATGTGTGTTTTGGTGACTGGAAGTCTTAGCACTGAGTACTGAAAGCAGTGCAGACCTCTTTTGCTGAGAAGAATAAAAAGGAAAATAAATATTTATTGAGCATGTGTGTGCCAGGTTTTGCACTAAGTACATGCATATAAGCTTTTAGTTATTTCACTGTGTCCTCTAAACAATCTTACAAGCTTGCAATTTCAGATAGAGGAGATACAATCTATGCAGATTTGCAACAAACATTGCTGGTAATGACATTGGACTGGCAGACATAAACTACAGCCAGGCTTGCTTCACACTTTTGGAGCAGCTGGTCCTGGAAGCAGGGTGGCCAACTGGGTCTTTCGGTCAAACAGATGTACTGAAGAGCAACAGAGTTCAGCAGAAGCACCACTTTCTGGCCAAATGCTCAATTTTTGCAAGTGAGAAATTAAAAAGAAAATACACTATAGATAAATGTCCTTTAGCTGAGAGTAGTATACACAGATGCCCAAAGAGTACAACGTTTCTTGTTATTTTAAAAGTTCATCTGTCAAGAATATCCAGTTAGAAAAAAAATCATTATATTCATAAAATATACATAATTATGAACAGTTCACAGTTTATTTGAGCAACGTGATAATAGTCAATATTATCAAATCACAATGTGTCTCTTAAAATATGCAATTATTTGCAAATAACTCTGCAAGTAAAATAAATCATGTTATAAGATACAGTTTAAGCACGCTGTATAACACTCCTGCCGTCACAGTAAAATGCCACTATATTGACATCTTATGCTCAGAATTAAGGACCCTATGTACTCAATTACTGTGGTTATTATTCTAAAAAATTAGGAATATAAGTCAGCTCACATTCTTTAGTAAAGAAAACAAATAATGTTTTGATAATATAAAAAGTATTCAAATAATATTGTAATACTAATGCGTAATACCATGCATCCAATAAAAATATAGATTGATTTAGGTTATTTTCACAAACATTGTATACATGTGTATATGTATGTATTAGGTGTTGATGAGAACCAAAATGAATGAGGCCAAGAATTGCTAAGAGCTGTTGCTAACTGCTGTATTATGAAGGGCATATTACGTTATTTGCCAGCCTTATCAAGCAGCATTATAATAGCTCAGTTTTTTTTTTTTTTTTTTTTTTTTTGGGAGAGAGAGCATATGTGGAGAGGAGGTAGAAAGCTTGGCTGTATAACTCTATTAAGATAACAGAACTGCTAATTGCTGTTCTTATCAGTGTCCTTCTTTGCCTGTGTAGACTAGTTCTAAGTTGAAATATCAGTTGCCTTCATGATTCCTGGTTTTACCAACTATATTAGTTAAGAATGGAGAGCAATAAGCAATGTGGAAATCATAGGATTGATGTCTAAGTGTAGGTTTAGAAAGAATGTTTTCAGTTTGGCAGTTGATTGGCTTTGTGATATTTGGTCAATTGCTTAACCTTTCTCAGCCTCAGTTAAGTTTGTTTGTTGTGCCGTTCTATAAAACAGGTATTGTAATAAAACCATCTTACCTACTTCAAAAGTTATTGTGGGACTCAAAAGACACTATGTCTGTTATAAGAGTAGCTCGGGCACATTAAAAATTTTAAGACTTTTATTGGAGCAAAACCTGATTTGAATTGAGCAGCACCAAAAGTGGTTAGCAACACCACACCAGTAGGAGCCAGGGGAAGACTTTTTAGAGCAGAGGAAGAAGCAAAACAAAGAAACTGTTTGATTGGCTATGGCTCAAGTGGTTGCCTTCTTTGGGAAAATCTATTTGGCTGTTTCTGCTTGATTTTCTTTCCATTTTGACTTATTAACCTTGAGGTATTGCAGGCTTAGATTTGGATTTGATTTGGTAGGCTTCTAAGGCCAGCTCAGTTTCATGGCCTCCTTGTATAATGAATTAACATGTCAAAACACCTTTAAAAATTGCAATACATTTAGACCTATTTTTTTCATAACAAAACCATATTATATCTGACTATAAGACAATCAAAAGGTAATGCTACATTGGCTTTACTCTGCTCCTCGGAACAAGGTGCGAGAATCTTAGCCTTCACAGTTCTCTTTCTTCTTGGAGAACCCAAGCTGAGGGGAGGATCCTTCCCTGAGGCTCGCAGGGCCTGCACTCCTGCCGTGCACTCTCTGGTTCTACTCTTCCTCCCTCAGACACATACAGCAGTGACTCAGAAGACTCTCTTGAATTCTTCACCGCTATTGGCTCCCTGAGTAAGAATTTGATGTGATTTTTCAAATCCACATCCATCCTTCGGACCTCTGTCTTTGGCAACTTCTGGTTGTGTATGGAATGATACCTCCAACCTCTGGGGCTACAATTCTTAAACAGTTTCCCAAGAATAAAGCCTCACTCGTTCTTTGTAATCCCTTAGAATGAAAAGTCCTACATGTAGTAAAGTTCTCTTGGGAACTGGCTGAGAAATAACGAGAGTGTCATAACAGAAATTATTTCACCAACTCAGTTTACTTGTCAATAGTTTCAAAGTGTCTCTTATCTGACCTCAGGCATCTTACCTCTCACAATTGTTTAGTCATCCTTTTCTCTTTATCTTCTCCTGCTCCTGCATGTCATTGGGAAGTCCTTTTGGCTCTACTGTCAACAGATGGCCAGAAGCCAGCCTCATCTCACTGCCTTTTCTGTCTCCACGCCTGTCCCTTCTAAGATGTTTACAATAGCCTCCTAACTGTTCCACCTCTGCCCTCTTATTCCCACAGTCTGTTCTCAGAACATCAGCCACAGTTATTCTGAAATCCTAACTCAGACAATACTGGGCTCTTTCTTATTTTACTCTGTGTAAAAGCTGAAGACCTTGTAATGGCCTAAAAGACACTAGAGAATCTGTTCTTCTAACTAACTGACCCCATCTCCTACTACCCTCCCCTTTGCTCTCTCTGCTATATCAAGGTCTTTCACCGTGAGAACTTCATATTCTAGCTTATTTACACTTCTAACCCTCAGACCTCCCATGTACTACAACCCAGCCCTTTACCCTGTACGACCACAGCACTCATGCCATTCTGTGTGATCTGCTCATTGACTAGCCATATGTTCTGTCAGTCTCTCCCCTCTGGAAGGTAAGACCCATGAGGACATGGAGGGATAGGGGTTTTTGTTTGTTTGTTTGTTTTTGTTCCCTGATGATTTCCTGGAATTTAAATCAGTGCCTGGTACATAGCTGCTTCTCCAGCAGGTACTCTATGAATGAATGAAGGATAAACCATTGCCCATCCAGGGTACTACATAGCGAATTAAAGGCAGATTTTGTCCTTGTTTCTGCAAGTGTCTCACTTGGAAGTTTGATGATTTGTCTGCAGTATACCCGTACAGCCTTTATATCAAGAGAATTAATGGCATCAGCCTTCTCTGACATGCATAGTAGTCTATGAAGTCCATAAAGATTAAGCCCCTTTCTGGAATCTACACCACACCCCATTATTACTTTTCAAGATTAGTTACCCAACATCCTAAATTAACTTAAAGTGTCCAAGCAACTTAGTTAATCTAAAGGTGTGTTTTAATCAAAAAGCTTTCTTGGGAGTTTTTGTGCGTGCAGCAGAAAATGTGTCTGATCCAGATATAGTAAATAAATTTCTGGCAAGATACAGATAAGTTGGCATTTCTAGGATTGTTGGAAATAAACAGAGGTGGGCAAAAGTAGGTTTGTAGTTGTGAGTATGTAAAACAGAGTTTAATCTTGTATTATAATTTGTTATTTTATTCTGTTCCACACAAGCAACTGTAAACCTACTTTTGCCAATTGCTGCATGTTTTAAAATTATTTTTTTTTTATTTTCTTTACACCCTATCAAGATATTCTATCAAATACCTTTGTACTCTGGGAATGATTGACACCAATTTAAGTAAAAGTGTTAATAGGCCAACCAAAGCCAGCACTACTGAAACGGAAATGCCAGGAGGAAAAGTGGTATGATAAAACTGAGGGTATTGACATAGAAAACGGCATAATGTTTAACAGCATGAAAAGCTGAGATACTCGCTTGTCCAAGAAACATTGTTCCTCTTGGAAATATTTCAATTTTTGTTTAATTTGACTTCAAAGATGATCCTCTGAACATTTAACATAGTGATTTTTTGTTATTCTTTCTAATGAAATTGAGCAAAGACTGTGTGCAGACATAATATGAATTAGAGAACAAGCGTGAATTAGTCAACTCCTTGGCCTTTCTTAACATGAGAGTTGAATCTGGGTATGATTTAGAATAGGTAGACAATATGAGGACAAACTAGCATTTTATTATTTGACCAATCTTTGTAAAATATGCTAAACATTACTTATAAATGTTTTCATGCCAGGTTAATCATTTGACTGGTGTGTATGCATTTGTTTTTATGTACTTGTGTGCATTACACACACATTGACCTATTTGTAAATAAAATATTCATTAAAAATATTTTTTCTTTAGTATGACTTTAAAATGTTTCTCACAAAACCATCAAATTAATAAATAATAAAGTTTTTTTTTTCTCTCACATGTTCTAATTTTACTTTTGAGCGTACCTTAGGCCAGAGAAGCCAGACCCACTATAAAATTAAATACTTTCCTATGCAATTATGTTTAAAGGTACATTCTCCATGTCTGCTCCATGAAATTACACTTTTTTAATATACTGGGAAAGTGTGCATAAGACATAAATTTTGGGACTACTTAGACCACACGTGCGGCCAGGGCAATTCTTCCTTGAATGGGAGAGCGTGAGAACTAAGTCACTTTGGAATAGCACTGCAGTTGGCTATAAACAGGATATATAATGGAGGACAAACTTAAACTGCTGTTTATAATGGCTATTGGCGTGGAAGTGAAATGACAAGATTCCTCTGTAATTATCTCTATGGCCACAAGGAATGGGGATTTACAAATCAGGATGCTCATCCTTATGTCTAGAAGTAAAATAAAACTCTTATATTTATATTTACATTAAGAAAGAATGAAAGTTATATTTATTAAAGTGTTTCGATATTGTAGATATATCTTTAAATTGATTCTAAAAATTCTAATAAAACTAAAGGTGGAATAAAAATACGTTAAACAAATATTTAAAAATACTTGAAGGGAATATTTTGACTAATCAAGAAATGGTATTACAAAAATGATGTTAACCTTCTTATCTCAAGGAAGAATGGGTACGGTTAGAACAGAATAGTGGAAATAAAGCCACATACTTTATATTTGTTTATATAGATTGATTCAGTAAAAATAAATTGGCATACCATGGTCATACACGTGTACAAATATGGAACCTGCTTTTTATTCTCCATTTCTGAAAGATTAGAAAGGGGAAAAAATCAAAGAAGAATAAAGAAGCAAATGTTATTGCAAGTCCAATTTAAAAGAGAAACACCCAAATGAGTAATTGACAGTCGTTATGTTTGCTTTCCATCCTTACCCTCTCCTGTAGGGAAACACCTTCCTCCGTGGGCAGGCCTGTGCTGGCCCCACTGTGGGGGAGGCCCCGGCTGACTTGCTCCAGTCATTACAATCCATCTCTGTAACAAAGCAGTCAGTTTGTGGAGGCACACACTGCACAAATGGATCCAATGGACAGTGGGATGCTGACTGTCTCTGAGGAAACAAGCTTTTTTATTTTCCTTTGTAAACTGCTCAGAAAAACCACCTTTCTTTCTGTTGATGGTGTGTGTTGAACTTGCGACAGTCTACCTGTGATTGCGCTGCCTCAGCAGGGACGCCAGGAGTTGTTAAGGACACCAGTGTGAAGTCTGGGGGTCAGGCCAGAGCATGGGAGACAGGTGAGAGAAGCAGAGAGGAGTCAGGTCTTTGATGATGATGTTCAAGCTTCTAGATTAATTCTTGCATGCTTTTAGACTTTCAGTGAAAAAGGTGATAAATGTGTTGTATTGTTTTAGTTGGACCTTTTTTTTTTTTTTCATTTGAAACAAATAATTATATGGAAAGTGCCATCAGAATCAGGACAGGCCCTAAAGGTGGCAGTGGATGAACTGGAAAAGTGTGATGGAGAAAAATGAAGACCCCTTTCCCCCCACCAAACAGGGAGGCAGGCAATTCTTGATCCATTACAGCTGAATAGCTTGCTGAATTATCATCTAGTATTTAGGGATTTAAACCTAGACTGCACAATTAAGGTACTTAGTGGAAAATATTTTCAATATGTTGGTATATGATGGCTATATTTTATAGCCTTCACAACATTTATATAACATAAATTTACTTTGAAGGTACAATTGAACACAAAAATGAACAGAGACTTTTGAAAGTAATTGGATTATTTTATAGCAGCAGCCACAGCAGCATTTAGAACAATCTGTCCAAGCTTTGAGAATGTTACAGAATCCCACCAATGCCGTTCTGGAACAGCTGTGGGATTCTATTGCCTGCTGCCAAGAAGCGTGACTCCCAGTGTAAGAGTAGTGAAAAAGGAAAGAGGTTGTTTATTTAAAGATTGTCAGATTTAGAATAATGGTGGATTTCTGGCATTAGATCCCACTCCCTTTAAAACACATACAGCCCTGCCTCTCTTTACCCAACCAGGCCAGTTTTAGAATACGCCAGTCAGAAGTACCGTCTCTCCGAAAAGCAGAAGTCTGCAGGTCAGCATTCCTGATCACAGTTCAGCTCAGCTCCAAGCATCTCTCACAAATCCACGCTTGGTTAGGCAGGTCCCTGCACAGCTCCCTCAGCTTTGTAGCCATCTTCCCCAGACAGCTTTCCCAGTGGGCCTCCTTCTTACTCCAGTTCTTACTCCAAACCTGTGTGACACATCCTTCTCCAAACTGCATGGCACCTCCTTACATGTCAGACCTCATGGTGGACTGGAGGTCTTTCTCTTTTCAGCCTGACCTTATTTTAAATGCTCAGCCCGGAACTTCCTATGTGACCTCATAGCCGGCCCCTGCTATAATGTGCCATTTTTGCTAGTTCCCCATATCTTTTACCTTCTTTCAGCTGCTAACTTTAATCAGGACAAGGGATTCCAGTGACCCAGGAGCATCTGCCTCCCCTGGCTATGTCCTGAGTCACTACATACTCTTAAAGTCAGGTGTGCCTTTCACTCTAGGTGGCAGCACAGCTATTAACTTGCCATTGTTATGCAAAGTATCTTAAACACCATATCATCCACTCCTCCCTTCCCCTCGATTAAAGTTTGTGGGGAATATGCTCTGTTAATTTCGGGATCCCTGCTCTGCACCCCATTACAAGAAGATTCTACAGCTGCCAGTTCCTGGCTGCAGATATGTCTCAGTCATTTCTTCTGTCCGAGCTTTGTTCTCAGCCATTGCCATTTATTCTAGAAGCTCCAGCTGGTTTTCCAATCAGTTTCCTTTTGCTGGAATTAATCAGAGTAAGTTCCTGTTACTTGTAAACTAATAGATTAAATACATTCCACACATTAATTTTGTTAATTATTTTAAATAGTTTTTAAAATATCTTTTAAAGTCCTCTTATATATACACAAATTAATCCCTATTTTTAAATTATTAACTTTAGAAATTACATTTTTTCTTATTTTAATAGATTATTTCCCCAGCCTGTTTTCATCTTATTACTGTGATGATTATTTTTAATTCCAAATTTATTTCCTTCTCAGTTTACTTGCATAGTCTCCAAATATCCTCCATTGCAAGTGGAAGGAAATCAAGAGTCCATCCATTCCACCCCTATACTTAATAAGGAAATTTAGCGTCCTTGCGGCTAAAGGTCTCACAGTTAGTGATTATCATTGACTTCTAGGCTCAAAATCCATGGTATCTCTACTTGCCCACACTCCTTTAGAGAAATAATCACTTCCCTGGGCTCAATTATTTTCTTAACAAAGGAAGAAATATTGAACAGAGAAGTGAATTTTCAATTTAGTTCAGTAGGGTATCATTTGCTATGTGGAAACCAGAAAGTTATTAAATGCTAGCACATTCATAGAAAAAAAAAAGTTAAATTTGTCTCAAAAAATGTTTTTTAAAAGACTAAGTTTATATAAAAGATCAATGAACACTTATCAAGCACAATGTGCCAAGTGAGTAAGTTACAGCTTCTGTTCCAAAGAGGAGAAAATGAGTTGGTTTTATTGAAATAGAAATTCCTGAAAGAAGAACAAAAAATTGCCTTTAATTCAAATGTACATGTTCTTTCTCAATAGAATAACAGATAATTTTTCCCTTCAATATCAAATTTTTCCTCTCCCAATTTGTCCTCTCTCCATAAAAGAACAGAAGGGTTAACTTCACCAAGTAGATTCCACTGAGTGGAAATTTTGAAAAGGTTGAAAAGAACAATTTTTTACTCATTATTTTTAACTCCTCTACTGTTACTGAGCCTTATTTCTTCTTTGCAGTAGGTACTGCTCCAAGCTCTTTAGTGACTAATGTGATTCATGTAACATTGATGACTCATTTGAGAAATTGCTCTTGTCAATTTTATGTGTTTCTTTTACTAATAATATGTATGGAGAACTATATGAGGCCTTCTGTTATCCTTTGAATATATGCCTTCATATATAGAAACATACAGAAAAAACATTTCTGTGGAATAATACATAGAGCAGACCGTATCTATCTCATCATTCATTTATTTCCTCATATATTTAATAAAATAGATAATCCAAAAAATCTTTGAAACAAAATAACAAATATGTAATCAATCCCTCCTTAATTTTTAGAGATTCTCAGTAATCAACAATTAACAAAATAATCCTTAACTAATAATACCATATATCACTATTTTACAAACTTTACTCCTTTTAACTTAGGTAATCATTTCTTTTGTATTGCCCATACTTAAATATATAAACAAATATTACTATTATGTATATATTAATTGTATACATCCTGAGAAAAAAATCAAAAAGTTTGTACAATTTTTCCATATGGATCTTATAGTGGTATGACTGGAGCTGGAATCAGAAAATTTTCTGTAAGTAGACAGATAGTAAATATTTTAGGCCTTGTGGCCCACATGGCCCCTATCCTACTACTTCGTTACCAGAAAACCAGCCATAGATAAAAATAAAGGAATGGGCATGACTGTGTTGACAATAAGCTTTGTTTACAAAAATAGGCAGTGGGCCATTTGGCTTGCTGGCTATAGTTTGTTGATTCCTGATTTAGAATGAATGTGAATATTTTTTTCCTGAACATATCAATTCATACAAGAGCAGAAATAATAACTGAAAAGTTAACACAAGATTGTAAGCATTATCTGAAAAGTTTTGAAACAAAAGTCAATCTTAAAATGCAGGCATTCTGTCTTGGCATTACATTCAATATAATAAGGTTCTTCCCAACCAGGATTCATGAATGTCTCAAGAAACTAATGCCTCCCAGTGCTGGACACCAGCTTCTGTCTGAAATATTAGTGATTATGCATGCTACCAATCTCTACATACTAGAAAACTAGGTGAAAAAGCTCAAAAGAAATAATTCTACTTTACGGTTCATTAAAAAAGAAAAATAATCACTGTATAGCATACATGTAATAATCTAGGAAGATGAGTGCAGAAAAAAATTACAGCTGTTTCATAGCCCTTTTGTTTATATCACCTTCACAAAGTGGAACAAGCTTTAAACTGAAAATAGTAGAACAATTATTATCTCTTACATAATGAGAAAGATACCTAGGGAAAACATAATAATTCACTTAGAATCTCGAATTCTTCTTGGTAAATAACAAAACTCCTTCTAAAAAACAAATTTCTTTAAATGTTCTGAAGCAAAGTTACATTCCAGGGCCTGATTCACAAATTATCAGTGTTTATTATCCAACAAAAAGGTGTTGGGAGACATTTCTCCATTGAATGAGAAGTTGGTGATTTCTGAAAGTCCCTTTTACTTTTTTAATATTTTAGACTTGTTGAAAAATCCTGCTAATAGCATCTTCACACTGAGGAAATAATACCAATTATACGTATTTGGCTCTTACCTTTATGAGAGTACAATACTAAGGGATTCACATTTAAAACAAACTATTGGGTAATGTGAGATTTTTATACCCAAGATTACTACTACTAATTGAAAAGAGAAGTTGGTTCGTTTTGTCAAAATAATATAGTATGTTTTGTTTTTCCTACTAGTGTTTTAGCTATTATATTCTTTACCATGATACAAATTTACTTTTTTTTGTTTTGAAGAAGAAAATACATTTACTCAGAGAATTCGTTCCCAGAACTAGCTTTCTTTCTTTCTCTACTCTCCCTTCTTCTCTCTCTCACCTCAAACACACACAAACACACTAAAAGTAAAAATGAGATTTTTAATTGCAAAGATGATATTTGAGTCTTTCTATAGTTATATTATTCTGACCTAATTACATGGACTTACAAAAAGTGGGGGAGGGATGAGTTTGTTTTCTCTGATTTGGATGATATGTTCAGACAAAGAAATATTGGGGAAAATGATGAACAATCTCACTGTATGGCACTGACAGCTCTATTTTTAACACAGGAAGAATAGGGCAAAATGAAAGAACTGGAAAACATTTTCATTAGTCTAAATGTATAGAAGTAATCAAAAAGAACACTATTAAAAATCATAAAATTAGCTCTGGCTGGTGTAGCTCAGTGGATTGAGCGCGGGCTGTGAACCAAAGGGTCTCCGGTTCGATTCCCAGTCAGGGCACATGCCTGGGTTGCAGGCCAGGTCCCCAGTGAGGGCCATGTGAGAGGCAACCATACATTGCTGTTTCTCTCCCTCTCTTTCTCCCTCCCTTCCCTTCTGTCTATAAATAAATAAATAAAATCTTTTTAAAAATCATAAAATTAAGCCTAATGCTAGAGAAAATATTTTCCTATGCCCTTACAAAGAAAGCCTTAATTAGCTAAAATTTTGAAGAATGAAGCGTTCTGATAATTTAATTGTCTGAATAATGGAAGTAAACAAAAAAAATGCTTTAGTATGTATCCATTTTGTTGTAAAGCTACTAAAATGACTTAGCATTATCTCTTGCCTTAGTAACTATAAATTAGTGGAAATAATTTAATTTTATGATTCATGAAGGTCATTTCAGAAACTTCTCTCTCTCTTTTGTAAACTCATTTTATCCAAAACCCTTACATGGCACTTATCACTGTCTTCCCTGTGATACGAGTAGTATTTTTTTCTGCCAGTCTGTAAATGTCTTGAGGCTAGAAACCATGTCTGAATCTTCATTTTACCCGATAATAACACAATACCTCATATGTAATACATGCTTATAAATATTGAGCAGGATCCTTATGAATTTCAATTATGACTTTGCAATGTTGTATATGCAGAAATTGTCTCTTACTTATAAGAATATGTCAGAAATAATGATGGTTAAATTATAGGCTCTAGCTAATCAAAATCTGATTTTTGGATCTGCCTCATTCAGTTGTGGGCAAAACATAAGATCTGAGGCAATTTAAAAAATAACATAACATCCGGATGCGTATAAAAAATTATTGGCTACTCTGCCATCACACACTAATCAAGAAAAAAGAAATGGCTTTTATTTACTTGTTTATTTTACATAAGAAGTGCTGTTCCAAATATGCATTAAGAGCTCATATAACATAATGGAGAAAATAATTTTACCACAAAAATTACTATTAAAACATTGGTATATGAACTTCTAAATTATTTATTGAGATATTTATATCTCTTTGTATTTACTTTATTTTATCTCTATAATTATATAATACATTATTATATAAAATAGAATGATTTAGTTTTAGATATGTAATCATTTTCAATATTTACAAATAGGATTTTATATGATCATTTTAATAAGTGAAGTATATTTTAACCTAAAGATATGGCATATATTATTTAACCAATTTTCTGTTTTTGCATATTTTATTGTTTTGATTTTTCATTTTCGTAAACATTCTCATATGTAAATTACTATATACTTCATTCCCAAAGCCAGAGTAAAAGTTTTATAAGTGAAATGCCTAGTCAAAGGGTATGCAGCTGTTGAAGATTTCTGTTGCCCTCCTAAAGACATAATAATTTACAATTTTACCAATAAAGTATGAGAGTACACGTCTTCCAAATGCCAAGCACTGTACTATTTGATCAATTGCTGGTAGGAAGTTTCTCGTTGTTCAGTGTGTTCCTCTGGGGTCATTAATGAATTTGTACTTATTTTCTTTTCGAATACACCTTATCTGTATTTCATATCTGGTGTGCTTTGTTTTCCCATTTCTTTATTAGTGTATTTGTCTTACAAACTTATGTACTGTAGACAGTTTGCTAAAGTTTTTTATTTCTTTTGTCTGCTATTGTTTCCTCTGTTTGAAGTACATAAGTTTTCAATTTTTAGGTAGTTGAGCTTTTTAACTTTCACACCTATGAGATTCGAACTTTAGGGCTGAGCTTTGTAAAGCTTTTTCACAGCCCAAATTTTAAAAAGTATTACTAACATATACTTCTAGTTATTTAATTATTTTGTTTATATGAAATTTTGCTGTGTCGAATAACGTAATTCCTATCTGCATTGCCATTATGCCGCTTAGCCATGGACAAGGCACTGCAATGTATTGCTCTCTGCAACCTGAGACCCTATAGAGCAGAATTCCCTGTGTGCTGGGCCGTCCCACTTGCCAGGCTGTGCATGGCTTACCTGCATGGCCTAGGAAAACCTGCAGCTACCAGTACTTTCAGTCTGGTCTCCAACTCTGGGTAAAATTTATGGCTGGTGTCCAAATGATCATTTTTAAATGTGAGCCATAGGAAAAATTGGTTAGAAATCATCTTGACTAAAAACTATAATCAGAATAATTTCTAAATAAAGCTACTCTCAGAAAACTCAGAACCGATGTCTTCAGTGTTTTCTGGCCTTGGCAAGGTTATCCACTGCACAGCATAGGGCCACCATTCAGGCCATATTTTGCCCTCTGAACAGAGCCATGTGATAGCTACAGAAGTGCAGGTGTCAAACTTCCATCACTTGTTTAATGCGGGCACTATAATGAGAATTTTTCAAAAGATATTCCAGGATAAATTTGTCTTTTGAGCTTTGGGATGAAACAATGCTGCTTCTTAATGTAGAATAATACTGTTTATCTCTTACAGTTGAACTCTACATCAAAAGTGTTTCCTTACACACTCCTTTTAGTTCAGCATGATTGGTCTCAATTACCACTCATTTTTTAGAGTATGGAGCAGTCAATCAGGCAGCTCTGAAATGTGCTAAAATAAAGCCTTTAAATTTGCAGCTTTGAGAGACAGGATACTTTTCATCTGCATTCCTACTTTTTATCATTGTCTTTGAAATGTCTTAGAAAGAAAAGAAGACATTAAGACATGTGAAGTATAAAATGCTAATCAGGTAAGATGGGAAATGCCATTCAAAGGGAGAGATGATACCACATACCAGATGATGACTCTAAGTGTTTAACAGTTGTGCCTTAGGCGGGAAGGAGTATTCTGAGCGAAGGCTGTGAACTGTATTGTCTATAATCATTCCAAACTTTAAAAGAATTGTAACATGGTCCCTGGTCGGGCAGCCCAGTTGGTTAAGGTGTTGTCCCGATATGCCAAGGTTGCAGGTTCAATCCCCAGTCAGGGCATATGCAAGAATCAACAGATGAATGAATAAAGAAGTGGAACAAAGATTGAGGTTTCTCTCTCTCTCTCTTTCTCTCTCTCTGTTTCAAATCAATAAATAAAAATTCAAAAAAAGGAAATCTCATGATTTTAAGCATAAATAGGAACTACAAAACACCCATATGAATACACACACATCTTCATACACATATAAATTATATATGGCCATTCATACCTAATTATCTGTTTAGATATATACATATAAGTATATTATTGCATAAAATGTTATTACAGTATTTCTAAATAATGCCTTTAAAAAGCATTCTGGTATGGTAAGAAGGCCATGTGGTCCTCTTTATTTTCATCACTTTTTTCATCTTCAAGACTGGTATCTGGAACATATAGATGTTTCTTCAATTAAAAACATACTCCTTTTTAGCTCTTCTTACTGTTAAAAATGTATAAAGGGTGGAACAAAGGTAGGATTACAGTTGTTCATATGGAAAATAATACAATTAATATATAATAATTCAAGAGTAAACTCTTTTGTATACTCACAACTATAAACCTACTTTTGCCCCACCCTGTAAAAACTTCTATTTATATGAAAAAAATAAATTATGATATATGATTAAGGAAAATATCATTTCCCAACATATTGTGCTATTATTTTGTATGTCTATGTTAACACATGTAACTCATACACAAGTCTATTTTGTGTATATTTATATTCATGTGAATATATGTGTATACACATAAATGTTAATAACTAAATGTCATGTACACTTAAATAACAGCAGGGCCATGGAATTATTAGCGGTTTACTTCATATTTCACACCTTCTTCTATTTTCTGAAATTTGGTAGTAAGACATTAATTTTATGATCAGAAAACGGTAGAGCTATTTCTATTTTATAAAAGAAAAAGAAGCTGTTTTTGTAGCCACCTTATATCTGTACAGTATTATTTGAATTCAGCTTCCCTTAAAAACTGAACCAGTCAGAATTGTAATAATCCAGGGATCACGTATGGTATCAAAACATCCACCCTTAAGAAACATACTGGGTGAAACATTCATCTCTGTGACATATTGACTATATACTGCTCAAGATCATCAGGCTCAGTTCCTACATTATGCCGGCTCACCAGAAAGCAAGGCAATTTAACCATCTAACTTTGCCCTCCACGTATTTTTTTACAAAATATCAATTTAACATTATGCTCAGGAATAGCTTGGTTAATAGCTTAACCAAGTGACAGCACAGGGCACTGTGGTCTCTGTGGCTTTTCCCTTACAAAACAGTATGTCTGTGCCCTTTCCAAAGACTAACATGTTATAATCACCAGTATGATAAATACAACTGGTTTTCAATCTACTTGTTAGATACTGTCATTACATTGCTTTGCATGTTTTCTTGGAAATTCCATAAGAACTTATTATCAAAACTTTCCAATTATTTGTGAAAGAGACAGATAAAGAGATGTGGTAGATACATAGATACAAAAAGAGTGATAGATGTACAGTCTATTGAGTTTCATTTTTCTAGGAGTTAGGAAACTCAGATATAAAGTTTTAGAATAAATATGATTAGCATGGATTTCTTGGTGTAATTTCTTTCTGCCTCTGTTACCTTTTATATAGTATAAAATAATTTTTAAAAGTCTTATGTTCAAAGCATTATATATTTCTTATAGACAAACTTAAAAATACACAGAAACCCACAAAAATAAAAACAAATATTTATAATTCCACTATTATGGAAATTACCCTAGTGTTTAATCCAAATGAACAGTTATATGTATATTTTGCTCTTCATAAATCTTTTACACACTTTGAATATTACTTAATAACCTGATTTTCATGTAATATATTAAATATTTCCCATATTTATTAATTTGTTATCCATAATTGGTAATATATTCTAATATATTTATATTTTAGAGCGTTTAAACTATTTTCACTTTCTCTTATTATGGTGATAAACCTTTTTACATATGTGTTTTTGTGCATACTTCAGCCAATTTCTAGCCATTAGAACTGCAAAGTAACTGTTGGTTTTTCAGCATTGACTATATTGTAAGCTTTTATCATAAGATCAAGGAAATTGTAAATTTCTACTATGACTTGGGTTTCTAGTGAGATGTACTGGATTCCAGCAGCTCTGTGATCACTCAGAGGCCAGAGATAAACGGAAGGTCAGTCTCTTCGTTTCCAGGCACCAGTGTTGCCTGAGTATAATGTAGGTCCAGCATATTACAGCTCAAAGAATCTATGCTTTTTTTCACTGTGGAAAAAACGCAGGAAAGATTCCAAATTTGTATAACTAAGAGCAGAAGAGTGGGGCTGAGTATATTCCCCTACACCCACATGTCAAATGTTTAATGATTAGAATACTTAGATAGCAGTCATATGCTCTTTGGTGATTATTTTTGCAAATTGTATATGCTTACGAAAGTTTCAGTATAGAAAATAGTCACTAAACTGTATAGTTAGACTAAGTGGCTGATAATAAATGATTTATCCAAATGCCTAATATAAATTCCCAAGACTAGTACTATTTCCTTTTTTCTCCAAGTTAATTTTGTGGAAATAGCTACCACATTATAAGGATGATACTGAAAATACTATTTTAATTAGAAAGTATAATCTTCTTTTTCAAAATATATTAGGGAGTGGAGGGATTGAGCCAAAAGGAAACAGGACTCATGGCCATGGACAATACTGTGGTGATTGCTGGTGGGAGGGAGGTATAATGGAACTAAATAGTAATGGGAAAAACTACAATAAAAATGAAATGAGCATGCAGTATAGATGAGTGTTACTTATAACCATAGGCCCTATAGTCACACATCTTGAGTACAAACCACATTTAAGCTTGAGTTTACTCCTGCGAAAATTGGAGATAAATTATTTGTTTTGTTATTAAGCACAATGTTGCAAATACTTGGAGAGCATTTGGCATGGTGCCTCTTTAACAGAAAGCATTCAGTTCCTGTTAGTGTGCACATGATACTTAGAAAGGTGAGAGGGGGGACTTTATTTTTCAAACAGCGGATTGGTCCCTCCTAGTAGTATTTGGAACTGCTGCACAAACAGGAAAGTTTGTAATAAGCTGCCAATCTATCTAGTCTGCACCATTTATATTAGTTATACACATACAATCTCTTGCAAATGTATGTATTTATTCTTTTGAAATCCTTTACATATCATGTACATATCATTTACTAGAGGCTTAGGAATTGGAATTATCAAGAATGTGAAAATCTACTCCTTTCTATTTCAAGTCTGGTAAAATTATAGTGACCAACACAGGTCCCTATAAAGCATGATCAAGTGGGAGGAAAACAAATGTTAGTCTTTTCTCTGACTGTTTCCTTGAATGTCTGTCAGAATCCTATTAGAATCTCTAGCTTCGGGAATTCTCCATTCTTAAAGGAAAAATAGGGACTGAGTATTCAATGATTTGGGATCTGTTTCTGATTATTGCTATTAACTGCCTATATAAATTTAAGAGTGATTTTTTTTGCATTTGATTTCTTAACATTTGATATAAGAAAATTTAGGTTCAATAGTTTCTTAGAATATTTCCTGATTTAAATTAAAAATAACCTCTACTAAAACTATTTCTGCTCTCTTATTTTTGTGTATTCCAAATCATGTTCGTAAATTCTGACTTGAATTTCTAACAATTGACAACTCCAGGTATTCTCTCCTAGTAGCATACAACGTTATTTTAGATTATCAGAATAACATTTATATTAGAGATCAAAAAGCTAAAACTTTCATTTGTTTTTTACATAAATATTTTATCATTCTCATCAAGTTAGTCTATGGTTGAAATTACATGTCATTTTTTTAAGAAAAAAAAACTAATCTGCTGCTCTTTTTCACATTGAAATTTCATGAGAACTGTGGTTTGAAAAGCTAAAATGGATTCCCTGAAACGTTATGGTATATGCGAAAGCTGTTTTTATGGCATCTATAAAATGTAACAAAACTTGTGGTTTGACTTCCCAGTACAAATGCAAGCTTACTTTTTTTTTAGTGTAACTTTATAATTTTGAGATTTATCCAGACCTTCGGGGCTAGAAAAATTATTGTTGTTTTTTTTAAGAGCTGAAGCTTTGATCTGAGAAACATGAGATGATTTGAATTTAACAAATTATCTTTTACTTACTCGAACATTCTGTGAATCATGTAGTGAATTGACAATGTGAATTTCTTACTTGCTGTTATTTGGAATAGCAGAAGGTTTATACTGGAGGAATTACACTTCAAACATGTTAAAAATGACATTTCCTCCCTAACATAGATGAATATATATGACTTTAAAATAAAGTTTTAATGACTTGATTAGCATGTCCCTAGTGGCAAAAATTTTAGTTCTGAAACCAGGATTCTGAACACTATAGCTGCATTATCCCGCTGGAAATAGGATTTAGAAATTCCAAATAACATAGTAGTAAAGATACATGATATTTTACCTTATGCACTTTTTTTTAGCAAGCTCTCTTTCAAGCAAATCTACAAAAGAAATTTGTATATTTACTAAGTAATTTCTTATCTCACTTTTACAAACATTGACTTTATTAGGTGAGAAACATAACTTTTCATCTCAGCTGCCTTAGTCTATCATATATATGTGGGATTTTGCTATATATAGACATTGGCTCTTGAGGTACTTTTTAAAATATAATTTTCTAACACATAATCTTTATTTTTAATTGGATTTTCAGTTATAGTTTATAGTCAATATTATTTTTATTAGTTTCAGATGTACAGCATACTGGTTAGGCAATGATATAATTTGCAAAGTGTTTCCCCCCAACATTTTAAGTACCCACCTGGCACTGTACATAGTTATTACAATATTATTAACTAAACTTTTTCTATGCTGTATTTTACATCCCCATGATGCTTTGTAACTACAAGTTTGTACTTCTTAATCCCTTTACCTTTTTCACTAAGTCCCCCAAACAAACCCTTCACCTCTGGCCACCATCAGACTGATCTCTGTATGCATGAATTTGTTTCTATTTTGTTTGTTCACTTATTTTGCTCTTTAGATTCCATATATAAGTGAAATCACATAGTCTTTGTCTTGCTCTTTCTGACTTATTTTCCTTAGCATAATACCCTCTAGGTCAGGGTTGTCAAACTCATTATCACCAGGGCCACATCAGCCTTGCAGTTGCCTTCAAAGGGCTGAATGTAATTTCAACTCCTTAACAGTTAAGGAGTAGTTACATCTGTACAGTCCTAAAATTATTTTGGCCTTTTGAAGGCAACCATGAGGCTGATATGGCCCCAGTGAAAATGAGCTTGACATCCCTGCTCTAGGTCCATTCATGCTGTCTGCACATGGTAAGATTTCATTATTATTTATACAAACTTCTCTGTATCTTGCTTTTGTTACTTAGTGACATACCTTGGACAGCTGTCTCTATTGAGCAAAAATGATGTCTTCATTCTTTTTTTTCAGCTGTATAGTATTCCAGTGGGTGGGTAACACATTGCTATTTAATTGGTCACCTATAAGTAGACTGTTAGGTCATCTTAATCTTTTGCTATTACATACAATGAAAAAACTTTTCTCTGTAGTTGTGTTGTTGCATTCCATGACAAATATATCAAGACAAATTTTCAGAAGCAGGATATCGGAGTCCACTTAATTTTGATAAATATGGCCAAATACTTAGAGGGAGGCAGGGCCAATTTGCATTGTTAAAAGCATGAGAATAAACTGTGAGAGTTTTAATAAGCATTGTAAATCCCTTGTCCAAGAAGGCTTTATAATTTGGAAATGAAAGTTAATTAAAAGTACATTTTGATATTTCACAAATGTGCCTATGACTGATCCAGATGTTCATTCTACTAAGAATACGATTTTGATGGATGATATAGGAAACAATCCTGGGATTAATTTGTAGTACAGTGCGGAATTTAAAGGTCAGGGTCTATCTTGATTTAGGCTCCTCTGGATATTTAGATATGACTTTGCTTTCCCATTTTTACATGAGTGTTGTGGACAGATGTACATAAATATTGGACCCTCCCTTTAAAAATAGTGTATAACATGATCTTTAGAACTTGTTTACGTTTTAGGCACATTATAAAGAGTCATTTTACACCATTCAAAGAAAATAAGTCATTGTTAACTGGTTGAATTGTTTCTCGGTTCATACGTTAACCTTCTAACTCACAGCACTCACTTAGTGACTATTTGGAGACAGTCTTTAAAGAGGTAATCAGGGTAATGTGAAGTTATTAGGATGGCAGCCCTCACAAACTAATACAGGGATAGCAAAGTATATTTTAGAGGCTTTCTGTAAATTATTTTATTATTGGTTTTACTTCAGTACTTTCTTTACAGAGATTATACAATTTAAATTTACAGTCCTAAGTATTTTAGGTCACTCGCCCATTTCCAAAAAAGCTTCTGTTTAGAGAGACAACTCTAAATAGTTACAATGTATTTTTTCATGTTTCCCTATAGGTTTTGTTCACATCAACATTAGGTATTTGAGCCTGATTTATTATTGGATAATCTGTGTTTAAGTTTGTGATAGGTTCATTTAAATTCAAGCAGCCTTAGTACAAAGACAGATATCCTTATTACTACTTATACTTTCTCTAATTTCCAATTTATTTTAGCATTTTCTAATTATTAATATGCTACCAATGCAACTAATAAAATCTGCATATAACTAACGAGATTTCACCAAACATTTAAACTTGAATTATAAACTTAAACAATGAAATGCCTTAACAGTTCTAACATGAGTCTCTTAATGCCTTAATCACCGTAAAAATTAAGCAAATAAGATTCTAATTATCACAATCTGGTCATTACTCTTTTTTCAAATTTGGGTACAGAATGCTAAATCAACAGACTTCTCAATTGTATTCTTATTCCTATTTTTACTACCATTTTTCAGCTTTACTGAGATCGAGTTAACAAATAAAATTGTAAGATATTTAAAGTGCACAATGTAATGATTGATATTTGTATACATTATAAAAGAATTCCCAAGTTAATTAACACACTTATCACCTCACAAACATTTTTTTAGCAAATTTCAATTATACAATATTGTCATCAAAACTAGTCACAATGTTATCTGTTAGAACCTCAGATCTTCACCTTATAACTTAAAGTTTGTTTCCCTTTTAAGGTTTTTCTTATTTCCTCCACCCTTACCCCTAGCAACCATCATTCTACTCTGTCTCTGTGGATGTGACTTATTTATTTAATGTCTTAGTTCTTTAGATATACCTGCTAATTTTTTGCACCTAACTAGATGGTTAGGGTTACATTCTGATGTGTACAATTGATGCAATAAGTCCATGACTAAGAACCTGGGATGGGAGACTTAAGTGCACATTCCAAGGTGATTCTTGAGTCTGTTTCCAGATTATGTAGTCCCACTTATTATTTAATGTTGCCTATTTCATCAGTCATCATCCAATTTATTGCCTCTCATATACTTGCTATATTTTGATTATAACATTAGTCATTTTCCCCAAATGATGCTTAATTTTATTTTCTTACATTTATAGTAAGTCCGCTATGTTCTTTTCTTTATTATAAAAAGAAGCCAATTTTGCAGCTGCCTGTACGGGTGGGGTCTTCTCTGGTTTAGTTACATTTGAAATCTTCAGCCTATTTGATTCACTAACATTGCAACATTTCTTAGTCCCCTTAGAGCCCCAATATCAACATGTCTCTATTTATTTCAACTACCAATAAATCGCTTGTGTATATATGCATGTAGTTGGACATAGTAACAGAAATTATTAAATGTCTACACCATGAAAAACCCTATGCTGGGTGTCAAGGGACACGACAAAGATAACTCTTCTTCTACCTTCTGTAACCATCATTCTTTAGAAAGAAGGTAATGCATATCCAGAAATAACTCTAATGCAAGGCAAGAAGAAATATGTACCATTAGAGAAGTCTAGATACATCAGAATGAGTTTTTAGGGGAGAATTTCAATTTTATCTGTATGCAAGGATCTAATACAGTTATTCATAAAGGCAGCATTTGAGCAAGGTATTGAAGTAGAGGCAGTATTCCATGTACTTGTGGAAGAAAAACAATTTTCCAGACCAAAGATACAGTATGTATAAAGACACAGAAGTAGAGATATAAGAGTGGACTTTCTTGGGGAGCAAGGATCTTTGTTTGGAGAGAGCAAAGACTGTTTTCATTCATTCAGTAAGCTGCTAATTGGGGTTTCCCATGAATCAGAATATGTTAAGCACAAGGACCATGATAAAAAAGAAAATTAAATTCATACACATGAACATTTTATATTCTTTAACTAATAATTACTACATGCCAGATACTTTGAAAGTGCTTAAGTAATATTAATTACTTCAGCTTTCATAACAACAGTGATGTGGGTACTCTTATTTCCATTTCGTAAATGTAGACACTGATGTGTTGTGAAAAAACTTGTTCAATTTTCATTACTAAGAAGGGGCAGATCCAGGACCTAAAACTAGGAAAGTGACTCCAGAGTCTGTGCTCCTAAGCACTGCAGTCTTCTACAAGATATAATGAATTGAGAGACAAGTCTCTATGGATGAATACAGGAAGACTGTGAATAGCCTTGAATGACATGCTAAGAAGCATGACAAAATCAGATCTGCAATTTAAAAAGATCATTCTGGCTGTAGAATGATTGACTGAGACAGTGAACTTCTACGGCAGGTGGGTGGCTATTGCTTTACTCTAGATGACAGACGAAGTTTTAAGTTAGGGTAGTAGCTGTGATAATACAGAGGAAAGAATTTCATATTCATAGAATTAACAGGAATTGGATCAGAGAACAAGAGTCAAATATAATGGCAGTGGCATCAGTAAGTATTTTGTAGATTACTAGTGACAGGAAGCCATCTCAAAAGTGCTTAAACAAAAAATAAGAATTTATTGGTTCATATATATGAAAGAAGACATTCTATCTTTTACTCTTTCTCAGATCTGCTTTCCCATGCTGGCTTCCTCTTCATGCAGGTTCCATATATGTGGTTGTGCAGATGGCACCTGAACTCCAGAATTACAGTGTATAGAGGCTAGAGTATCTTCATCAGTGGGGGCGTTTTACTTATGTTTTAGCCACAAAGCAAGGTATGACTCTCAATGGCTCAGTTCAAGTCAGTGATTCACACCAGCAACTGCGGTTTGGATAAACCTCTTTTCAATTCCAACAACTGAGAGATTGGAAGGAGGAGACATAAGACAGATAAAAAATAAGTATTCCCTTCAGCAAGATTTTAAGCCTTTGTGACCAATGTGTGAGTTTTCTTTACCAGAAATAAGGCATAGGAGAAAAAAGATCAATAACAAGTTTGAGAATGAAAAGAGACATGTTGAGTTTAAATACTGGCAGAACACTTGGGTAGAAATAACTAGCAAAGAGTTTGAAACTACAAAACTTGAGTTCAGGAGACAGGTGAATGCTAAATATAAGCTATTTGGAGTCAGGTGAGTAGAGAAGTGGTTTTTGAAACTGAAACTTTAATGAGATTAAGAAAAATGATTGTCAGAGGTATAAAAGGAGATCCATCCAAAGTCAAATGCTATCATTGAAATGAAGAGATAAGCATTCCAAGAAGATAAATTGGTCCCCATGATCAAAGGTCACAGCTAGATCAAAGAATGGCTGATACAAAGCCATTTGGTCAAGATAAACAGCAAGTCAATGGTTATCTTGAAGAAAACTTCAAGTAAATCAAAAGCACATTGTGAGGAATTAAAGAATAAATGTGATTGAATAAAGTGGCCCTAAATTTCTAACCAGTTGGGCAAGAAACT